>CM035427.1:67323862-67431362 GCA_020310875.1 Ceratopteris richardii | reverse complement strand
CCTTAGGGCTAGAGTGTGATATAGAGCCAGATGGGAACATTGTGTACGTAGGGAATGGATTGGAGTTCAAGAGAAGAATGCGGGCATTATGCAACTCTTACTTGCGCCTTGTCCACTTACCGTGGAAGTAAGTATAAATATTACATATAAATTGAAATAAATATCTTATGTTTTATTTACATGATTTTTTTTATTTTTGTAGTGAGCATGATGAGAGGGATAAAAAATACGTACTTAGTTCACTTGAGATAGATTTTGGGACAGGATGGTCGCATAAGTGGTGTCTAAAAGAGATGCAGACACTTATGGCTCATCGTCGCGATAATGCGCGGTATGCATTGCTTTTATGTATATATATGTGGATATGAGTATGTGTGTTAAGGTATGTATGTATGTATATGAGAGAGAGAGAGAGAAAAAAGAGTGAGACTAGAGGTACAAGTACACGCATACACACACATATACATCATACATGCACAATTACACACATATACACATACATGCATGCACAATTACACACATATACACATACATGCACATTTATACAGACACACACATACATGCACATTTTTACACACACATACACATGCATGCAGTTATACACATATAATGAATACACATAGACACATACACATACTCACATACACATACACATACTCACATACACATACACATGCATAATCATATGTACACACACATAGACTCATATAATCATATTTACATGCACATATACATATACACATGCATATATACACACACACACAACACATGCATATGCACATATAGATACACATACATACACAACACATGCATACGCACAAATAAATAAATAAATCCTATTTCAAAAATCCTAATTTGAAAACACTAATTTTGATATTAGGGTTTTAAAACCCGTAATTTAAAAACTCTAATTCAACCTTTTAGCCATAGGATTGAAGTATGTGTACACATTGCATCTATTCCTCCGACGTCCTACTAGAGAGATGTCTCTCCTCCCAACCTTATGCCTCTATATATAGCTACTTGAATCAATGAGGATCATAATATATATAAAGATATATACACATCATGTAGATACACATACATAAATATAAAATGGAGTAGATATATTATGCATCACACATACATGCCTAAATGCACACATAAATATATATATACATGCATACATATTTACATGTACACATTTACATATAGACACATATACATATATACATGTACACATCACATATACATGCCTACATGCACACATAAATATATATATACATGCATACATATTTACATGTACACATTTACACATAGACACATATACATATATACATGTACACAATTATAAACACTTGCATATATTACATGAATACATGAATATTTTACATAAATGCTTATGCATATATACACATATGCATACTAACACATCTATACATATATCATACACATGCACACACATACATATACATGAAATACATATATATGCATACTAACATATTTATACATATAATACACATGAATACACACACATATGCATACATACATGATAAAAATTTGCTCCTCGAAGATAAATCTATACATAAAATAATTAGGCATGCCCCCGAGCTTCATGTTCTAACTTAAAAGAACATGATTTCATCTCTAGTAGGATTCATCGTTATTCAAGTTGAATAAAAAATCTATTATCTGATATCCATTCAGAACTTCAAGTTATTGATCAATAACTAGAGTAGAATTTACTATCTAATCTACTCATATGTTTTCATTATTGCCATCATTTTGGTAAGACATCAATATAGTCTCATCTTCATTATCCTTATTGATTTCATTTATTTCTTCTATTGTTAAATCTGTGTTCTCATGAGTCACATCATCTATTGATGGATTAATATCGATTTCTGGTAATTCCTCTTCCTCATCAGTAGAATCAGCATGTAGAGAATTATCCTCTTCATCAAAAACATTAGTATCATTATTACGTATAATGATTCTAATTTCTCTTTCAGATGTTGATGTATCAGTATATGATGCTGAATCATCAAGAGGAATTTCTTCGATCTCTCTAATAATAAACTGTTCAAACAATGACCTATCTCTAGGTTGAACATGAATGACTTGCCACCAAGGATGAGCATCTGGGTTTTTATACACTACAACATATGAGGGGCATACCGACGTTGCATATACCGACGATCATAGTCGGCGTCGGTATAGCCCTCGGAAAATTTCACTAAGAGATACTGACGGTCAAGTGACCGTCGGTATGACCGTTTTAAACGGATCGTCAGTGTGGCCCGCAGCCGTCGGTATAAGCGTCGATATAGGCGTCGGTATACGTGTCGGTATGAGCATCGGTATAAGCGTCGGTAAATTACTGGCAACTACCGACGCGTATACCGACGTCCATACCGGCGCCTATACCGGCGGCAAATTTTTAAACATACCGCGAACCCGAGAGCAAAACTTCACATTTCTGCACGTGTTTGAGTATTGTCGGTCTACTGTCAAACTTGCGTGCGTGAACCTGCATTGTCTTGTGCACACACACACACACACACGGATCTCTCTCTCTACACACACACTCTCTCTCGGCTTAGCTCTCACATCTTGGTAAGTGTTGCGCGTACTGTTAGCATTTGTGTTTCTCTATGCTTTAGGGTTTCTAATTTCTCTTTTTGTTGATTTTGTAGAAGTTTGTTGGCGTCGATTGTTTGGAATTGGACTAGAGATGACCTACATTACGCTTTGACGACAACGATTCAAAAAGAGACATACTTGTAAGTGATTCTTTTATTTGCTATTGATAGAGAGAGAAGGGGAGAGAGAGAGAGAGAAAGAGAGAGAGAGAGAGAAAGAAAGAGAGAGAGAAGAGAAAGGAAGATACACATTAATTTACACATGCATACATACACACATGCATACATACACACATACATGTACACACATGCATGCTTACATACACACACCTATACACACATGCATGCTTACATACACACACCTATACACACATGCATGTTTACATACACACACACATATACACATATGCATGCATACACACACACATAAATTTACACACATGCATACATACACACACATGCATACACACATACATACACACACATATATACACATATGCATACATACACATACACACACACACATACACACATACATACACACATGCATATATACACACATATACACACATGCATGCATACATACACACACATATACCGGCATGCATGCATACACACATATATACACACATGCATACATACACACATATACACACATGCATGTATACATACACACACATGTATACGCATGCATACACATACACACACATACACATACATGCATGCATACATACACACACGTACACACACATGCACACACATGCATGCCTACATACACACACATACACATACACACACATGTATACACATGTATACATACACACACACACATGTACACATGCATACATGCACACACATATATACACACATGCATACATACACACATATAATCCTATTTTTATTTTGAAGTTTTTGTTTTACATCAAATATATAAAAATAGGATTAGGGTTTTAGGGTTAAATATTTAAGATTAGAGTTTTAGGGTTTTAAATAGGATTAGGGTTTTAGGGTTAAATATTTAAGATTAGGGTTTTAGGGTTTTAGGTCTAGATATTTAAGATTAAGGTTTTAGGGTTTAGTATTTCAGATTTAAGTCTAAGTCTTTCTTATTAGGGTTTTAGGATTTTAATACGTAGATAACATATATACACAAGCACACATATACATATAATACATACATACATGTAGATACACATGCATACAAAAATATACATATTTTAGATTTAAATCTTTAAGATTAGGGTTTTAGGGTTATAACACCTACATAAGATATATGCACACATACACATGCACATGTAATACATATATACATGTATATACACATGTATACAGAAATATACATATTTTAGGTCTACATATTTAAGATTAGGGTTTTAGGGTTTAGTATTTCAGATTTAAGTCTAAGTCTTTTTTATTAGGGTTTTAGGATTTTAATACGTAGATTACATATATACACAAACACACATATACATATAATACATACATACATGTAGATACACATGCATACAAAAATATACATATTTTAGATTTAAATCTTTAAGATTAGGGTTTTAGGTTTATAACACCTACATAAGATATATGCACACATACACATGCACATGTAATACATATATACATGTATATACACATGTATACAAAAATATACATATTTTAGGTCTACATATTTAAGATTAGGGTTTTAGGGTTTAGTATTTCAGATCTAGAATTTTAAGATTAGGGTTTTAATTAAATATATAAAATTAAATATATAAAAATAGGATTACGTAAGCAAAAAAAATCTGAATATATAAATAAATATATATATAAAATAAGATAATTATATACATAAATAAATATAAAAAGAACTAGTGTTTTAAATAATTTAATTAAATATTTATAATTAAATATATAAAATTAAATATATAAAAATAGGATTACGTAAGGAAAAAAATCTGAATATATAAATAAATATATATATAAAATAAGATAATTATATACATAAATAAATATAAAAAGTACTAGTGTTTTAAATAATTTAATTAAATATATATAATTAAATATATAAAAATAGGATTACGTAAAAAATCTGAATATACAAATAAATACGTAGATAACATATATACACAAGCACACATATACATATAATACATACATACATGTAGATACACATGCATACAAAAATATACATATTTTAGATTTAAATCTTTAAGATTAGGGTTTTAGGGTTATAACACCTACATAAGATATATGCACACATACACATGCACATGTAATACATATATACATGTATATACACATGTATACAGAAATCTACATATTTTAGGTCTACATATTTAAGATTAGGGTTTTAGGGTTTAGTATTTCATATTTAAGTCTAAGTCTTTCTGATTAGGGCTTTAGGATTTTAATACGTAGATTACATATATACAGAAACACACATATACATATAATACATACATACATGTAGATACACATGCATACAAAAATATACATATTTTAGATTTAAATCTTTAAGATTAGGGTTTTAGGGTTATAACACCTACATAAGATATATGCACACATACACATGTACATGTAATACATATATACATGTATATACACATGTATACAGAAATATACATATTTTAGGTCTACATATTTAAGATTAGGGTTTTAGGGTTTAGTATTTCATATTTAAATCTAAGTCTTTTTTATTAGGGTTTTAGGATTTTAATACGTAGATTACATATATACACAAACACACATATACATATAATACATACATACATGTAGATACACATGCATACAAAAATATACATATTTTAGATTTAAATCTTTAAGATTAGGGTTTTAGGTTTATAACACCTACATAAGATATATGCACACATACACATGCACATGTAATACATATATACATGTATATACACATGTATAAAGAAATATACATATTTTAGGTCTACATATTTAAGATTAGGGTTTTAGGGTTTAGTATTTCAGATCTAGAATTTAAAGATTAGGGTTTTAATTAAATATATAAAAATAGGATTACGTTGTCGGGTCATGAGGGATGCTCGGATGGTGGATCAAGTCATCCGCCTAAATCGTTCGGCACACGCGGGGTGTCTGTAGCGGTCTCAGGCAAAAGTAAATAGTTTTAACTCGCTATGGACCGTAAGGACGGGCAGCCTCGTACATAGCAACAGCTTCCTGATATGAGATTGAAACTTCCATAATGGGTTCTTCTACTAAACTTTCAGGTAAGCTAGAGGGTTCTGGTCTGTCTAGAGTTGGCGGAACATTTTCAATATTTTCAATAGTACTGTGCTCAGACTCATGAACTAACTTAGAAGACATCAAGGAAAGTAATGGAAAAACTAATGAAACAATATGATGCTAAATTGTTTGAATGAATTAATTGATATGCTAATGGTTCGAATTAATAATTCTAATACAACTGGAAGTCCTAAACAATTGGATAATTGTCTAGTCAATTGGATAGTTGACTAAATGGGAAATAAGATTTAAATGGATCTTTAGGCTGTCGCTTCACTTCAATTGTCTTCACTTCACTTTGACTGATTGTAATCGGCAATGTTTCTGCAAGAAACATTAGCTATTAGTAATATTACAAAATCATTAAGAATATAAAAACATACTTCACATACATTAAGGCATACACATGCTAACAGACTTTCATGCATTTTTAAATACATATAACCATGCACATACATCACTCCTTTTGGAACTCATGCTAATGTAGTATCATTAATGAATATGAACTAACATGCATACACACATTCATTAGCTCATACATATGCATTCATACACATGCTCATGCATACTAACCATACATATACTAATGCACATATGAATACACATTCCATTCACATGTTCTAATACGCTTTCTCATTCATGCATATATATAGACTCTCGTGTTTATAACCATATTCAAAAGTTCATACATACTAACATGAATAGCTAACATGAATAACCGACCCGGGACATGAACCCGAGTCGCTCGGGTGAGAGCCGAGTATCCTAACCGACTTATACTTACACGAAGAGACTAAAATCTAATTGAACTTGAAGAAATACTTATCTAATTATACTTTACCAAATGCTAATTAAACAATATAATAAACTTTAGTTTACCTAATTAAAACAATACATGAATGTTCCTAACTAGATTAATAACTTTGTTAATTTTATCTACCTAATTAACTTAGACCCTATCTCTCTCTCTCTTTTTCTACCGCCGTTCTCTCCCTTTCTCTCTTCCTCTCTCACCTCTCTCTCTCTACCAACTTTCTCTTTCCCTTTCTTTCTATCTGCGTGCGCAAAAGGCACACAACAGCAGCCGGAGAGAGAGGAAGAGTTTCCTTTTCTCTGTTTATGTCAGAACTGCAGGTTCATGCTCTGAAAAGTCTATCTCTCTCTATCTCGAACGCCTCTCAAGAGCAAAGAAATTGAAACAGAAAAATAGAGGAAGCCCATGCATGGAATAACGGCCCTAATCGATGATTATCCGAAGAAAGCCATCGCTCCTACAGAGCATTACGGAAGAACGATACGAGAAAGCCGCCCAGGGAAAGCGAGTGCTGAGTTAGTTGACAAAAAGCTATTATCACGTGCAGTAATCGGAATGCTCAGGATGAGAAATGCAAAAGGCTAGGTTTGAAAGTTGTTAATGGGTATCCTATAAACGCATGCTTGAGAGAGAGCGAGAGAGAAAGAGAGAACGCCATGCACGAGCGCCTAAATCTGAAGCAAAAGAATGCAGCAAGACGATCATATCAGTCCACATGGAACAACGTTTGGAACATTAGACGATCATGTACACGGAAACGAAGAAAGAGAGAGCTGCGCAAATACTCGCTCATCTCATGTATGATCTACGTCTATGCGCATATAGGAGTAGAGAAGCGAAAGTTATGCACAGAGCTACTCTGTGCGCTGTTCAGGAACGAAGAAGAACAAGGAATCGAAAGGGTGATTGCCTTCGCACGGATCTTCGAGGGGAATATCTCCGGTAATAAAAGAGTTGGTACTGGACCTGCACCTAGGGAAAAGGCCAAAATGTATGAGACAGATCCGAGAACTGCAAGAGTGCCCGAGTAAGCAGCCAGGGATGGCCATGAAAGGCCTAGTGACAAGAGAAGCATCGAAAAGGACATTTCCAAGAAGCTTGTGATCAATAACTTCTTTCTGCCCTGCTTATCCATCAACGAGGAAGCATAAACTGTCTCTCTAATCAATGCACATGTACATGTTGACAGCGAATCTACAGTCTAAATATTTCTCTCTAATATGCATCAGAGACGGCTATGTGTGTGGACTAGTAATCCGGAGATACAATACATAATCTCTATCTTTAGCATGAACACAAACAGTAGAGGAAAGGGAAAGTAGAGAGGAAGGTACCTGCAAGAAACATTAGGAGAAACTTGAGCTCAACACACATTTAAATACATACACAAGTCCTTCCTAATCCACTCTTTTGGTTTTAACTTTTAATCTACAACCACACTTTAATCTCCTTACTTTCACCACATTTTAAATTGACTTTATTTACACAACTCACTTACTCCATTCTTTTAACCTTTTTCATATACACCATTCTTTTAAAGTTTCTCTTTAACTTCCTTTAATTGCATCTTTTATTCAAACCACTCCTTAAATCCCTTTAGTTACACATCTTCTATAAACCATTCTTTTTCCTAGTACTCATACACACCACTAGATATTTATCCATTTCATTTATCATTTATAATTTAATTAGCTTATATTTCTTATTTTAAATAAATCATTTAATTTAAGTTTAGTGTAAGGGTTTAATTAATTAGAACCTTAGTATTAAATGCACACATATGAGTAAATTAATTCAATAAATCATATTTTAATTTTTAATACATAAATACTCTTTTTAAACATTAATTTAGTTAAATACCTATTATTTTAACCCTTAAAATTCAATAAAAACCCTGAAAAATCTTCTTGAAACCCTTTGGAAATCCATTGAAACCCTTTAAAATCTTTTCTGAACCCTATCATTAGCCATTAACATTTAAGTAAACCCTAGCATTAACCCATTAGAATCATTTAAGATCCTTTGGATTAACCCTACTGACTTAAACATATATAAAATTATGAAATCCTAGGGTTATATACCCATGTTTCCTGCATGTATCAATGTAAAATACTCATTAATTGAGTAATTAGTGTAAACCCTATTACGAACATGTATTCTTTATCATTTCCTGTACCTGCAAACACTTCAAAAGTAGTTAATTCCAATCAACACAATTGTTTAACAGTGATATAAAAGGTTTGAGATCACCAATAAAGTTGTTTTCATTTTCTCTGGTCATCAACGGAAAGGTTGAAATCTTTCCGACATTCGCCCCGGCCAAACCTGCACTTCGTCCTCGATGGGCCAACCTGCAGATCATAGAAAGCAATATCAAAGTCTTTTGAAACTTATTCATGACTCAAATTCAAATTGTGTGTAAATAAAAATGCTTCTATCATTAGTACATCTTCAAATAGCAAAGAAAACTTATAAAATTATGTAAACTTGAATTTAAACCTTTTCGATCAAGGCATGAATTGGAAACAGGTTTTAGAAGGAAACTATAGGAGTCATTCAAATAGTGTTCGTACTAACTCTTCTATTAACTATGTTCATAAGTAAAGCATATGTTATATAGGCCTTCTACCCTCATCTCCTAACCATTTGCCATTAAGATACAAAAAACTAACTCCCCTCTAGCATACATCCGCCTTATATAGCCCGTTTTTCAAATCAGAAGTGATTTCGAGACCACAACTGATTTATTTGATTTTTCTTTTATCTCATTTTTTTTTTATCATAATTTTTCCTTTTTGTCATTTTTCCTCTTTTCTGTTGATATATTTAGGTAGTGATGTGTGTGAACACTCTAGGACTGCCGGGGCACTTTTTTCCCTCTTTAGGAGGTTTTTTTCCCCCGGCTTGTATATACGCCTATTGCCCTAATGGGCTACTTATCTTTGTACATTCTCTAGTAATACATTCAGTCTTGTGTGTTCTGCTCCAAGCTTCTTCTTCTTCCTTGTGCTGTTCGCGTGCTTCCGCAGACGTCCAACTCCAACAATTGGTATCAGAGCAGGTCGTCGCTTCTTCTAGGGCGCCGTCGACACTCCTCCGTTTGCAGTCTCAGATTCGCACGAAATTTGGTGAGCATACTCAGGGTGTTTCCGAGATCAAAACAGCTTTGCTGTGTGGTGCCAAAATCGCGATCTGAGCTCGTTTCGGCCTCCGAACGCACTATCGCAGCGCTTGTGCAGAATATTTCGTCCTTTTGTGCCAAAGATATATACCAGTTTCTGTTCGCCAGTTTAAGCGTCTCAAAGTCTGCTACAGGTCTAGCAAAACTCGTTTGGGCAGTTCCGTTCAACTTTTTTAGATACAGTCAATTTTCTGCATCAAGGTATTTTAGTCACCGGCCATGGCTGAAAGCAGTGATGTATTCCGTATGTTGGCTGTTGAGGATAAGTTGGATGGTACCAACTACCCATTATGGGCTTATATGATGCGACATGTACTGGTTGCAAAAGGATTCTGGAACATTGTGCAGGGTGTTGAAAGACGTCCTGTTACACCTGTAACGACAGGTACTGCAAATACAGGTGTTGGAGCTGATGAAGATGGTGTCGAAGATGATATTCCGCAGATTCCTGTTCGTGCTGCTGTTTCTGTTGCACCTACTGCAGAGCAGATTCGTTGGGATGGCAGAGATGCCCAGGCACATGCATTGATAGCTTTGTCTATCAAACGTGCCATTATTCCTCACATTCGCTCTTGCAGAACAGCAAAGGATGCTTGGGATACACTTACCACTTTGTACCAGGCTAGGAATGAGGCTCGTGTTGCTTACCTCCGAAAACAGTTGGAGAGTGAGCACATGAATGAAGGTGATTCTATGGACAGTTTTCTTACAAAGATCAAAGACCTGAAGGAACAATTGATTTCTGCTGATGAGGTTATACCAGATAGCTCACTTGTGCAGACCGTTCTGAATGGTCTTCCTGATTCATATCAGAGTTTTGCCTCTACTCTTCGGTTGATGATGAAAGGCAATCCGAATGCCTTGTCATTTGAGGAATTAGTCTCTGTTCTATTGCAGGAAGATCAGTCCAGGCAGAACAGGTCCATTACGCGTGTTGCAGATCAAGCTTTCCTGGCTAGTCAGAAGGGAAAAGGAAAATGGAGCTCTTCTACTAGTAAGCAGAAATCTGCAAATGCTGCACATTCAAAGAACCAAGACAAAGATGAGAAAAAATCAGAAAAGCACAAATTGTTTAGTAAGTACTGTAAAGGCAATGATCATATCATAAAGAACTGTCCAAAACTGGCTGCTAAAGAGGCAAAGAAGAAAGAGGCTGGAATGGTTGTTGCAGAGGCCTCTACACCAAAAACAGAGTCTGCAAATCTTGTGCAGGAAGAAGAATGGGCGTTTACTACTGTCTGCAGTTTTGACCCATCTTCTCCTGATCAGTGCATGTCTGCAGTAGACTCAGATGTTTGGTACTTTGACAGTGGGGCGACCAAACATATTACCTCGCAGCGCAGTTTCTTCTCTTTACTTGAGCCTGCTCCTACAGGGAATATTGTCACATGCGCCAATAACTCCTCTTATCCTGTTATGGGAGTTGGTAAGATCATTCTGACTACTGCTGATGGTAGTTCTTTCACTTTGTCAGATGCTTTATTTGTGCCAGGGATCAAAAAGAATCTGTTATCAGTTTCTGCATTAGCCAAGATTGGCTTGGTTGTGAAATTTGTTGATGACAGGTGTACAGTCCATGATCTCTCAAATGGCGATGTGATTATTGCTTCTGGCATTTTATGTCGTGGGCTGTATAAGCTCATAGACTATGAAAGATCTGTGAATGATTCGGCATGTGCAGTTCATGATTCTCAGGCTATGTCAGATGCAAAGCTTTGGCATGCACGCTTTGGTCATTTGAATTTTGCTAGTTTGTTACGCCTGCAGAAATCTGAAATGGTGTCCTCTTTGCCCAAACTTGAGGCACCTGGGAAACATGTTTGTGAAGGCTGTATTTTGGGCAAAATGCAGCGTTCTTCCTTTCCAAAAGATGGTTCAGTTCGGGCTACGCAGAAATTGCAGCTTGTACATAGTGATGTCTGTGGTCCTATGCAGACACCCTCTTTTGGAAATTACCTTTACTTCGTGACTTTCATTGATGATTTTTCCAGGCATGCATGGGTATATCCACTCAAAGCAAAGTCCGAAGTGTTCATGTGCTTCAAACAGTTTTTGGTTTTAGCTGAAAATCTGTCAGCATGTAAAATGGGCACCCTCCGTTCTGATCGAGGGGGGGAATATATGTCTTCAGATTTTAATGCATTTCTGGCTGAACGTGGGATAAAACACCAGTGTACAGTGCCGTATACACCTCAACAGAATGGAGTTGCTGAATGAAAGAACAGGTCACTCATAGAGATGGCGAGGTGCATGGTCAAAAGTCAGGCTTTACCACATAGTTTCTGGCTTGAGGCTGTCATGTGTGCAGCATATGTACTGAACAGGTGTCCCACTAAAGCGTTGCAGTCTATCACTCCATATGAGGCTTGGCATGACCGCAAGCCATCTGTTGCTCATCTGCGTGTTTTTGGTTGTTTGGCATATGCATTAGTGCCTGAACAACATCGCAGAAAATTGGATGATAAGGCAGTAAAATGTATTTTTGTTGGGTACAGTTCTGAAAGTAAAGGCTATCGTCTGTATCATCCACAGACTAAACGCATTCTGGTTAGCCGTGATGTTGTCTTTGTGGAAGATGCTATTCAGCCATTGCTTTCATGTACTAAGGAGACATCTGTTAGCTCCAAAGACATGTATGATACTTTGATGCCTCTTTTTACAGGTGGACAGGCTAGTGCTGGTCCTAATGAGGAAACTTCTCAGCCTTTGCAGATTTCATATGATGATGCAGATCATTCCATTTCTGATGCAGATTTACATGATGCACTTGTTGATGAGAGAGCTGATATTGAGCAGGCAAAAACTATGCCAAAATGGCTGGTGCAGACTTTGCGTGACAGCAAATTAGATGCACCTTTGTCATATCGTACTCGTTCAGGCTCTCATAGTGCCTCCTTTGCATCGGATTGCTATGCTATGGCTGCATCTAGTCTCTGTGATGAGAATGAGCCTGTTTCTTTTGATGAAGCACAAAATTCAGAAAATTGGATGGCTGCTATGCAATCTGAATATGATGCTATAATGAAGAATGGTACATGGTCTTTATGTGACTTGCCTCCTGGCAAGAAGGCCATTGGCACTAAGTGGGTATACAAGCTGAAGCGTAAACCTGATGGTACAGTTGACAGGTATAAGGCTAGGCTTGTTGCAAAGGGTTATGCGCAAGAAAGAGGCATTGATTTTGATGAGACCTTTGCACCTACATGTCGTATGACTACTGTTCGGAGCATTTGTGCACTTGCAGCCCATCATGGTTGGAATGTACATCAGTTGGACATTAAAACAGCATTTCTGAATGGTGACTTGCATGAAGAAGTGTATGTTTTTCAGCCCCGTGGCTTTGTGCAGAAAGGGCATGAAAACCAGGTGTGCAGGTTAAAGAAGGCGTTATATGGTTTAAAGCAAGCACCACGTGCTTGGTATGAGAAGATACATGCCTATCTGATTGCACATGGTTTTGAGAACAGTCCAACTGAAAGCACCTTATATGTTAAACGTGCTAATGATGTGCTTCTGATCATTGTTGTCTATGTTGATGACATGCTACTCACTGGTCCTATTGAGACACATATTGCTGATTTTAAGGCTGATTTGCATGCCTCATTTGAGATGTCTGATTTGGGGCATTTGCATCACTATTTGGGCATTCAGTTTATGCACGTTGATGGTGGAATGGCTTTGTGTCAAACGAAATATATTGACACATTATTGCAGCGTTTTGGCCTTGAAGACTGTAAGCCTATTGCCACTCCTATGGAGACAGGTTTACGATTGAGTCTTCATGATGCTGGAGATGCATTTGATGTTGTTCTCTATCAGCAGGCTATTGGATGCTTGATTTACTTATGCATTACTCGGCCAGATATTCAGTTTGCTGTCTCACAGATGAGCAGGTTTATGCATTGCCCAGGAGTCACACATTGGAAAGCGGTTAAGCGCATCTTTCGCTACTTGAGTGGTACTCGGCTACTTGGGTTGTTTTATCCCAAGGGGGGATCACTACCGCCAGATTTGCATGCTTTTTCTGACTCAGATTGGGCTGGTTGCTATGACACTCGTGTGTCCACCAGTGGTTTTTGCTTCATGCTTGGTAGCTCATGTATATCTTGGTTGAGCAAGAAGCAGCCTACTGTGGCCACTTCCAGTTGTGAGGCTGAGTATAGGGCAGCTTTCACAGCGACTGTTGAGTGTGTGTGGCTCAGACGCCTTATGGCTGATTTGGGTGTTGGCCAGTCTTCTGCCACCACCATCTTCACTGACAGTCAGAGCGCATTGGCAGTTGCGAGGAACCCTGTGTTCCATGCTCGCACTAAGCACATTGAGGTGCATTATCACTATGTCAGGGAGAGGTTCTCTGCTGGGGAGATCAGCTTGGCATATGTGCCCACGCAGGAGAACATTGCAGACCTTTTCACGAAGGCTCTGCCTAGGGAGAAGTTTGAAGCTTTCCGCAAAGCTTTGGGCTTACTTCCTTTTGTGGAGTGATTTCCACATAGCTTGGCACTTCCTTATACATGAGTGCCAGCTCCTTGTTCACCGCATCACTCCCAGGGGGGATTTGTTGATATATTTAGGTAGTGATGTGTGTGAACACTCTAGGACTGCCGGGGCACTTTTTTCCCTCTTTAGGAGGTTTTTTTCCCCCGGCTTGTATATACGCCTATTGCCCTAATGGGCTACTTATCTTTGTACATTCTCTAGTAATACATTCAGTCTTGTGTGTTCTGCTCCAAGCTTCTTCTTCTTCTTTGTGATGTTCGCGTGCTTCCGCAGACGTCCAACTCCAACATTTTCATATGCAGCAACCATTAATGTACTGCTTTCAATTTTTCTTCGCAACTTTTTTGATGAAGGGGAAAGGCTTAACCCCTAATCAGAGCAAAGGATCTAGAGGTAAGCTAAAGTAGGAACTAGGATCTCTTTAGCTAAATGGGTCAGATTTAAGGAAGCTTACCTATATAAAACAAGTCTACTTCTACTAGGAGTTGCAAGTTAAGGGTTCCTTCAACTATCCATATGACAGCCATAGGTCTTCTAATCCCTATCTTCTCTTCAAGCACATCCCTACTTCAGTATAAATTCTACTTTTCATAATTTTAAGAGGTTTCTTAACCTATCTGAAGAATGTACATTTCTAATTATGATAATGCAGGAAAAACAAAACTTAAAACATTAATCAGGGTTAGAACTGTTTCACCTTATCTATATTGATTCCATCTTTAGTATCGCCTTTCATCCAAATATCGCTTTTATTGCTGGAATTTTTTAAACTGCATGAACTATCTTCAATCTCCTGCGCTTCATCTTTATCATAAATCAGTCGTTAATTAATTGGTTTTAAAAAACAAATATTTTCAACTCCTGCTATCAAGCAACAATGGACAGACTTTCAAGGAAAATTAATTTTTATAAATAATTTTGTATTTTCATACATGTAAAAGAAATAAATAATAAAAAACATATTTAAAAGAAAATTTAAACATTATTTTTATTAAAAAAAAATCATTCTTCATTTCCTTCATCATATATTACATCATAAAATTCTTCATTTCTTTGTTTAAATATTTTAATTCTTTTTCCTGCAATTAAATTTTTAAGCGGAGTTCCATCTAACTCTCTTAAGGCATACATTCCATTTTCATAGCTTTTGACCACCACATAAGGTCCAAACCAACGCTTTTTTAATTTTCTACGGGCATCATACTGTATATCAAATGTGCTATCCTATATCAATACCCAATCATCAATTTTTATTGGCTTTGGCCTTAACCTATGTGATTTATCAAAATACTTTTTATTTTTAAGTCGAGAATTTTTTAACTTTTCTACAACGTCTTCCAATCTCTCATTCCCTTGCTCTAGTTGCTGAATCCTTAGAGCTAACAAGTCTTCAGTAGATAAATTATCTTTCCAAGGAAGCATAGTCCAAGTAAGAATTTGGGTATTTACTGGAAAAATTGGTTTTTGGCAGTACATAAGCTCTGCCGGCATAAACCCTGTCATTCTCGTACAGGTCATTCTATCAGCCCACAAAGCGAATGGCAAAAATTTTGGCCAATTCTTCAATTCTCCTTTGCAAGCTTTAGAAATTGCTTTTATGATAGGGGAATGCCCTCTTTCAATTTTCCCGTTAGCTTCAGGGTTGTAAGCAGTAGTAAGGGCTAAGCGAATTCCATGCCTAGCAAAGAATTCTCTAGCCTCCTGCGCATCTAACTCTCCCCTATCAGCCACTACCTTTTCTACATAACCAAATCGTGAAATGACATCCTCAAGAAGAAATTTGCATACATTCAAGGTTGTCTTAGATCTTAAAGCTCGGCCTTCTACATGATTCGTAAGATCTTCACGTGCCAAGACTATATATCTCATCTTATTGATACCTTTGGGCATGGTAACTAAGTCTACAACCCATTTATAATGGATGCATGGTGGATAGGTAGGATGCAGCGGATCCCTATGTTTGACTGAGGAATGAATCTGACATACGTCACATGAAGTAACATAATTTTTAACAGTAACATAAATCCCTGACCACCAGTATCCTTCTCTAATTTTTTCATACGTAGCTACAAAACCTTTATGTCCTGCCCATAAAGTATCATGCATACTCTTCATGACTTGTAACTGAAGATCCTTAGTACCTAGTACTCGTTGTGGCAATCTAATTTTTCCCCTCGCATGTCTCCAAATGAAACCATCTTTCAGGAAAAAGTTGTAAGCTCTTTTCCTAATATCCCGAAATCTATTTGAAGACCATGAAGGTGCCCTAACCAAAGTACTTAAATACTTTCCAATATCTTGCCACTCTCCTTCGTATTCTTCAATATTAAATTGTTCATATGCGTATGCTTTAGAATCATAATTAATTGCATTTATTTCTAATTCTGTTTCTTCCTCATTATCAAATCTAGCTCGAGAAAGCATATCAGCCACAGGATTAGATTTACCTGCAATATGTATCAAAATAGGATTTATAAACTTGATGTATGAAATCCATCTAAGCATGGCAATGTCGGGTGATGAACAGTTTGTAATCATTCCAATCAGAGGTAGACAATCTCTCTCAACTATTACATTTGCACCTATAAAATATTCTTTATCGGATTTTAATGTCGTGACTAAACCCCATAGTTCTCGTTTAATTTGCGGATAATTTCTTTGCGTATCGTGTAAAATCTTTGCTCCAAATCTCACAGCATACCTATTGCCCTCTTCATCGTCCTGACCAATAACCCATCCTATTCCTATAGGGCTCGTATCAACAGTTAAAATGATAGGCTTTTGATCAGTATGATCTACTCGCTTTAAAATAGGAGCTTCAAGAAGTAATTTCTTTAACTTTTTCATAGCTTTTGAGTGTTCTTCAGTCCAAAGAAACTTTCGATTCTTCCTTAGCAAAGCATAAAGACAGTTTGCAACATGTGCATAGTGTGGGATCCAGATGGCATAAAACACACAAGCACCAAGGAATCGTCTTACCTCACTAATATTACTACAGGTTTCAGAAATCTTGTTTATAGCGTCGACTTTAGGTGGATATGGCCTCCGACCGTAATGTCCACATAAATGCCCAACTATAAGTACCTCATTGACACCAAAAACAGATTTCTCAATGAAGAATGTGAGACCAACCTCTTCAAATCTCTGGAAAATCCTTTCACAGTCAGAGATATGATCTACTACAAACTTCCTGCAGCCAGAGGAATCTAAAGTTTCATCTTTTGCATTCTCAATACATCCTTTAATAGGAATGTCATCAATAAATGGCATGGCTATATTAGGAATGAAGTCATGTAATACTGAATTCATGGCGTTCATCATATGCGCTACTGAATTAGTAGCTCCTTGCGGCAAAGTGCACATGCGAACTAAGCCTAAAGGAGTTTTCATGGTCGTAATGTCTCTACTTTCAATAGCAAGCTGAAATTGATCGTAGCCAGAATACAAGTCTCCCATTGAGTAAATGGCATGACCAGCGAAGGCTTCAGCGAATTCCCCTACAATGGGCCCAGTACCTACATTCCTAATAGTAACCTTGTTAACAGGTTGTAAATCTTGAATGAACCGTAACTTGCCATTTTTCTTTGGAACAGTAAACCACCTATTTGAGTAGGGTGCAGACGATGGCTCTAAAATTCGCATGTGAATCTTTTCCTTAAGAAGCCGCATTAACTCTGGTAAATGGGCTTTCGGAACAGGTATGGGTCGAAGATTCCATGGAATGTGAGGCACTGTAAAGATGATCATTGGTGGTACAATTTTTGGGTCTGCACAACCTATCTCATGGGAATATAAAGAAAATGCCTTTCCATGCTTTCTAATCACTCTTAGAAATAGTTCACGTTCCTCGGGTAACAAAAAATTTTCATCATTTCCTATCTTGATTAGCTTTAAAGTTTCTTCTGTGAAAGTATGACCTATATTTGTGCGCTCTCTTAAATAAGGATCATTGGTAACTTTCCTAAACTTCTCTTCACTCTCTCGTGGTAATGATTGGGCAATCGGTTTAATTTTTTTATCAACGGTTTTGTATTTTGTATTTACTTTTGCTTCCTTTTCATTACTCATGAAAAATTTAATAATCAAATCATATTCTTCAATAGAATTTAAAAGTACAAATCTAAAATTTTCTTTTTCATGCAAAATATTTTGAAGTTCTTCAATCAATGAGTTTGAAGATAAAGTTTCAATTACGGTTTCAATGTGTTCATCAGATGAAATGAATCCTTTCTCTTTATAAAATTTTTCATAATGTTTTATAATTTTTTTAGGAATTTGTTTATAATGACTGAATTGCAAATATGATGAAGGGAAATATAAAGAAAAACTATCTAAAGTATCTACAGATGGGTGCAAGACATCAAACCAAGAACCACCGTTGTCTCGCTCAACAGTGGCATCTAGGCAAAATTTTGATCATAATAAGTTCCAAACTCACGAAGAGGCATATGATCTTCACGTATCTTTTCATGAGAACAGATGGGCGTCTTCCTAATTTTCTCCCTATTTCGTACATGGTTTGGGCTGACTATCATAACTTGGAGCGATTGTAGATCATCTTTAGATCTAATTCTTGCGTATGCTGAGCCGTCATCTATTACTTTAGTCTCCATTCTGGCTTCACATATAAATGGTTGACCTAAGATAATTTCATAAGAGCAGTTGTCCTGAATGAAAAAGTGGAATGTCTCAGAGATTCCACCTATCATTAGAGGTATGTTGGCACATGCTCCTAGGAGTGATCCACAACCATTGTCCGCGGTTCGCATTATCCAGCCGTGATTTTTATCAATAGGCCATTTAAACTTATCATATAATCCTTTCGAAATCACATTGATTTCAGACCCAGAGTCAATTAGGGCTAAAGCAGAATATGATCTCTTCTGATCTCCTAAGTTAACTTTAATCTCCGGTGTGCCTCTCGCCCAAAAACTTTTTCTAAAATCACTCTCTGAGTTTTTTGTTTCGTCATCTGGTACAATCGGCCCTAAGAAATTTTTGTTCACATTACAGGTATTATCTTCTTCATCTTCTGAGTCTAAAGAAAGAGATTCATGAATCAAGTGAGTTACATCGGCAACATCTTGCATCTCTACCTCTTGTGACAGAGGGAATCTCTTCCTTTTAATTAGTTTAATAAAATTTTCCTTAAATTCAATTTTTGCTATTGAGAAGATTTGTTATAAAGTCATTGTTACTGCACTTTTTAATAAGATGTCATACAATATTTCTTTCGAATCAACTTTTTCTTCAAGTTCAGAAATAAGAATAGCTTTCGGTACTCGTTTTGGTTTCTTTTCTGGTTTCTCTTCAGGTTTTGTTTCAGTTCTAGGAATTTGCTCTACTTTGTCTGATGTTTGAATTGGCTCACTAAACACAGGTTGTTTACCCTCCCTAATTTCTTTTCTTCGCTCCTCATTTGTTTTAGAACTTTCGCCTTGTTCAAACTGAACTTTCTTAGGCTTCGGCTCATCTCTCATCTTACTTCTAGTCATTCGTCTACCTGAATCATTTGCATCTTGCTCATCATCCCTCTTTCTTTTCTCTTCAACATTCGCAATATGCGAATATATCGAGAATTGATCGACAGGAGAGTTCCACGCAGTTTTCTGCATAATATCATCTCTCGCCTTTATCAAAGCTTCAATTGAGTAGTTCCTCGTTTCCCTTGTTTGTTCGGAATCAGAGTCACTATCAACATATTCTAGTTTAACAGCAGAAGCAGATTTCGAAGACTCAGAAAGGTTTTCATACAGCTTCTGCATCCCTCCCTTTCCCCAATTGGCAGCTAAGGGTAAATGTGTTCTATAGTCGCACAATCGCTTGTCAATATCAATTACAAGTCTTTTCTCTTTCGCATCTTTCAATGCATCACATGTGTAAGTCAAATGATCTGTGGCATCGCACCAGATACATCTCCTCACATTGGCATTTCTCCTTTCATTGAAATTTCTTTGGTTAAATGCTTGAGGAATCGGTTGAGGAATTGGTTGGGGTACAACTGGAGGATTAGGAGGTATAAAAGGATGATTCGGAGCTACTAATGGTGGATTTGGAGCATTTACTGGTTGAGGATAAATAGTCGGATGAGCTTGTATTGCAGATTTATCTTGAAGGTTTAAAGCATACACCACATTCTGCAAAGCCGCTACCTCTTTAGACATATTCTCGTGCATATGCATCATATTGTCCAACTTGTTAAACAAAATCTCAAATTGTAACTCGGTTGGTACTCTAGATGTGGATGTTGTAGGCTCAACTTTTGAATCTATATGTGTATCCCTAGTTGCCTGAATCGGAGGAAAACTGGAAGATGGTTGAGACATCGATTCATAAAGGAGTGTTTTACGTTGGATCATGTGAGCAACCGCCTCAACTACAGTTTTCACTACACCCCAGTCATCTGTAAGCCCATATTTCTTTCCCGGTTCTTCAAGCCTACGCTCAACCTCTACCCTTATATCTGGAGACAAGATTTTAAGGAAATATAAAATGATATCTGGAGTAAGGGCAACTCTATCCTGTTCAGGTAATTGAGAGAATCTTTTCATAAATTCACTATGGAGTTGAGTTAACGAAATGTGAGGCTTAGGTGAACTAATCCATTTCATAAATCCTTCTCTACTATGTTGACTGTAGTCTTCTAAGTAGAATTCCTTATGCAGCTCTTTTCTAAACTCATCCCATTCCTTTTTGTCATGTATATCCATAATAGCTTTTACAGTACCTATGGCCAGACGTCCAAGATAGGATTTCCACTTTGTTTCAGGTAAACCGTGTAACTTAGCTAATTCCTCAAACGTGTCTAAATAATTTGTAACATTCATACCAGTAAATTTCCCTTTATCCTTTAATAACGTTTCAACTACTTTTTGTCCTTGCGTCTCGTGCATCATAGTTTGAAATAGCTCGTCCATTTTTGAAGTTTGTTTTGACCTAGCTTGAACAATTCTAACTATATCCTGAACTTCTTTTGTTACTCTTTCCTTATGTTCAGCTACTAATTCTGAAATTCCGTTAGAGTCCAGTTTGTTAAGTTTATACTATGCCAATATGCTTCAAGTAAAGCTATGATTAACGCTTAACATATGATTAACAAACAGTTGCCTTTAACCTATACCAATAATAAAATTTTTCACCCAAGAATGTAAGGGTAAAGAAATTATACCAACTACTCGAAGATGAGGCTCAAAACAGTGCTTTCTGTGAAATTCAATACATTTATTGATTTGAATCAAAACCTAAATACATAGTTTGCTAAAAATGGGTGCAAACATTTTGTGCTTCAATTGTTGATGAAAGGGGTGGCACGACGAGGTTCTCCTACTTGCCAATCTTCGTGGAGGCGCTCAGTTTACCAGACCAGCCCTCGACACCAAGAAGATTGCAAGCTCACGTAAATGCCACAGCTTCCAGGGATGAAGACGCAGCTGCACTGATGTAAAATCGTATGAATGTATATGCAATGCAAACTGATAATACCTGTCTGAGTCGCAAGCCGATTTTCACGTCGGGTTCACCAATGTCGGGTCGTGAGGGATGCTCGGATGGTGGATCAAGTCATCCGCCTAAATCGTTCGGCACACGCGGGGTGTCTGTAGCGGTCTCAGGCAAAAGTAAATAGTTTTAACTCTCTATGGACCGTAAGGACGGGCAGCCTTGTACATAGCAACAGCTTCCTGATATGAGATTGAAACTTCCATAATGGGTTCTTCTACTAAACTTTCAGGTAAGCTAGAGGGTTCTGGTCTGTCTAGAGTTGGCGGAACATTTTCAATATTTTCAATAGTACTGTGCTCAGACTCATGAACTAACTTAGAAGACATCAAGGAAAGTAATGGAAAAACTAATGAAACAATATGATGCTAAATTGTTTGAATGAATTAATTGATATGCTAATGGTTCGAATTAATAATTCTAATACAACTAGAAGTCCTAAACAATTGGATAATTGTCTAGTCAATTGGATAGTTGACTAAATGGGAAATAAGATTTAAATGGATCTGTTGGAGTTAGACGTCTGCGGAAGCACGCGAACAGCACAAGGAAGAAGAAGAAGCTTGGAGCACAACACACAAGACTGAATGTATTACTAGAGAATGTACAAAGATAAGTAGCCCATTAGGGCAATCGGCGTATATACAAGCCGGGGGAAAAAAACCTCCTAAAGAGGGAAAAAAGTGCCCCGGCGGTCCTAGAGTGTTCACACACATCACTACCTAAATATATCAACAAATCCCCCCTGGGAGTGATGCGGTGAACAAGGAGCTGGCACTCATGTATAAGGAAGTGTCAAGCTATGTGGAAATCACTCCACAAAAGGAAGTAAGCCCAAAGCTTTGCGGAAAGCTTCAAACTTCTCCCTAGGCAGAGCCTTCGTGAAAAGGTCTGCAATGTTCTCCTGCGTGGGCACATATGCCAAGCTGATCTCCCCAGCAGAGAACCTCTCCCTGACATAGTGATAATGCACCTCAATGTGCTTAGTGCGAGCATGGAACACAGGGTTCCTCGCAACTGCCAATGCGCTCTGACTGTCAGTGAAGATGGTGGTGGCAGAAGACTGGCCAACACCCAAATCAGCCATAAGGCGTCTGAGCCACACACACTCAACAGTCGCTGTGAAAGCTACCCTATACTCAGCCTCACAACTGGAAGTGGCCACAGTAGGCTGCTTCTTGCTCAACCAAGATATACATGAGCTACCAAGCATGAAGCAAAAACCACTGGTGGACACACGAGTGTCATAGCAACCACCCAATCTGAGTCAGAAAAAGCATGCAAATCTGGCGGTAGTGATCCCCCCTTGGGATAAAACAACCCAAGTAGCCGAGTACCACTCAAGTAGCGAAAGATGCGCTTAACCGCTTTCCAATGCGTGACTCCTGGGCAATGCATAAACCTGCTCATCTGTGAGACAGCAAACTGAATATCTGGCCGAGTAATGCATAAGTAAATCAAGCATCCAACGGCCTGCTGATAGAGAACAGCATCAAATGCATCTCCAGCATCATGAAGACTCAATCGTAAACCTGTCTCCATAGGAGTGGCAATAGGCTTACAGTCTTCAAGGCCAAAACGCTGCAATAATGTGTCAATATATTTCGTTTGACACAAAGCCATTCCACCATCAACTTGCATAAACTGAATGCCCAAATAGTGATGCACATGCCCCAAATCAGACATCTCAAATGAGGCATGCAAATCAGCCTTGAAATCAGCAATATGCTTCTCAAGAGGACCAGTGAGCAGCATGTCGTCTACATAGACAACAATGATCAGAAGCACATCATTAGCACGCTTAACATATAAGGTGCTTTCAGTTGGACTGTTCTCAAAACCATGTGCAATCAGATAGGCATGTATTTTCTCATACCAAGCACGTGGTGCTTGCTTTAAACCATATAACGCCTTCTTTAACCTACACACCTGGTTTTCGTGCCCTTTCTGCACAAAGCCACGGGGCTGAAAAACATACACTTCTTCATGCAAGTCACCATTCAGAAATGCTGTTTTAATGTCCAACTGATGTACATTCCAACCATGATGGGCTGCAAGTGCACAAATGCTCCGAACAGTAGTCATACGGCATGCAGGTGCAAAGGTCTCATCAAAATCAATGCCTCTTTCCTGCGAATAACCCTTCGCAACAAGCCTAGCCTTATTCCTGTCAACTGTACCATCAGGTTTACGCTTCAGCTTGTATACCCACTTAGTGCCAATGGCCTTCTTGCCAGGAGGCAAGTCACATAAAGACCATGTACCATTCTTCATTATAGCATCATATTCAGATTGCATAGCAGCCATCCAATTTTCTGAATTTTGTGCTTCATCAAAAGAAACAGGCTCATTCTCATCACAGAGACTAGATGCAGCCATAGCATAGCAATCTGATGCAAAGGAGGTACTATGAGAGCCTGAACGAGTACGATATGACAAAGGTGCATCTAATTTGCTGTCACGCAAAGTCTGCACCAGCCATTTTGGCATAGTTTTTGCCTGTTCAATATCAGCTCTCTCATCAACAAGTGCATCATGTAAATCTGCATCAGAAATGGAATGATCTGCATCATCATATGAAACCTGCAAAGGCTGAGAAGTTGCCTCATTAGGACCAGCGCTAGCCTGTCCACCTGTAAAAAGAGGCATCAAAGTATCATACATGTCTTTGGAGCTAACAGATGTCTCCTTAGTACATGAAAGCAATGGCTGAATAGCATCTTCCACAAAGACAACATCACGGCTAACCAGAATGCGTTTAGTCTATGGATGATATAGACGATAGCCTTTACTTTCAGAACTGTACCCAACAAAAATACATTTTACTGCCTTATCATCCAATTTTCTGCGATGTTGTTCAGGCACTAATGCATATGCCAAACAACCAAAAACACGCAGATGAGCAACAGATGGCTTGCGGTCATGCCAAGCCTCATATGGAGTGATGGACTGCAACGCTTTGGTGGGACACCTGTTCAGTACATATGCTGCACACATGACAGCCTCAAGCCAGAAACTATGTGGTAAAGCCTGACTTTTGACCATGCACCTCGCCATCTCCATGAGTGACCTGTTCTTTCGTTCAGCAACTCCATTCTGTTGAGGTGTATACGGCACTGTACACTGGTGTTTTATCCCACGTTCAGCCAGAAATGCACTAAAATCTGAAGACATATATTCCCCCCCTCGATCAGAACGGAGGGTGCCCATTTTACATGCTGACAGATTTTCAGCCAAAACCAAAAACTGTTTGAAGCACATGAACACTTCGGACTTTGCTTTGAGTGGATATACCCATGCGTGCCTGGAAAAATCATCAATGAAAGTCACGAAGTAAAGGTAATTTCCAAAAGAGGGTGTCTGCATAGGACCACAGACATCACTATGTACAAGCTGCAATTTCTGCATAGCCCGAACTGAACCATCTTTTGGAAAGGAAGAACGCTGCATTTTGCCCAAAATACAGCCTTCACAAACATGTTTTCCAGGTGCCTCAAGTTTGGGCAAAGAGGACACCATTTCAGATTTCTGCAGGCGTAACAAACTAGCAAAATTCAGATGACCAAAGCGTGCATGCCAAAGCTTTGCATCTGACATAGCCTGAGAATCATGAACTGCACATGCCGAATCATTCACAGATCTTTCATAGTCTATGAGCTTATACAGCCTACGACATAAAATGCCAGAAGCAATAATCACATCGCCATTTGAGAGATCATGGACTGTACACCTGTCATCAACGAATTTCACAACCAAGCCAATCTTGGCTAATGCAGAAACTGATAACAGGTTCTTTTTTATCCCTGGCACAAATAAAGCATCTGACAAAGTGAAAGAACTACCATCAGCAGTAGTCAGAATGATCTTACCAACTCCCATAACAGGATAAGAGGAGTTATTGGCGCATGTGACAGTATTCCCTGTAGGGGCAGGCTCGAGTGAAGAGAAGAAACTGCGCTGCGAGGTAATATGTTTGGTCGCCCCACTGTCAAAGTACCAAACATCTGAGTCTACTGCAGACATGCACTGATCATGAGAAGATGGGTCAAAACTGCAGACAGTAGTAAACGCCCATTCTTCTTCCTGCACAAGATTTGCAGACTCTGTTTTTGGTGTAGAGGCCTCTGCAACAACCATTCCAGCCTCTTTCTTCTTTGCCTCTTTAGCAGCCAGTTTTGGACAGTTCTTTATAATATGATCATTTCCTTTACAGTACTTGCAGAACAATTTCTGCTTTTCTGATTTCTTCTCATCTTTATCCTGGTTCTTCGATTGTGCAGCATTTGCAGATTTCTGCTTACTAGTAGAAGAGCTCCATTTTCCTTTGCCCTTCTGACTAGCCAGGAAAGCTTGATCTGCAACACGCATAATGGACCTGTTCTGCCTGGACTGATCTTCCTGCAACAGAACAGAGACTATCCTCAAATGACAAGGCATTCGGATTGCCTTTCATCATCAATCAAAGAGTAGAGGCAAAACTCTGATATGAATCAGGAAGGCCATTCAGAACGGTCTGCATAAGTGAGCTATCTGGTATAACCTCATCAGCAGAAATCAATTGTTCCTTCAGGTCTTTGATCTTTGTAAGAAAACTGTCCATCGAATCACCTTCATTCATGTGCTCACTCTCCAACTGTTTTCGGAGGTAAGCAACACGAGCCTCATTCCTAGCCTGGTACAAAGTGGTAAGTGTATCCCAAGCATCCTTTGCTGTTCTACAAGAGCGAATATGAGGAATAATGGCACGTTTGACAGACAAAGCTATCAATGCATGTGCCTGGGCATCTCTGCCATCCCAACGAATCTGCTCTGTAGTAGGTGCAACAGAAACAGCAGCACGAACAGGAATCTGCGGAATATCATCTTCGACACCATCTTCATCAGCTCCAACACCTGTATTTGCAGTACCTGTCGTTACAGGTGTAACAGGACGTCTTTCAACACCCTGCACAATGTTCCACAATCCTTTTGCAACCAGTACATGTCGCATCATATAAGCCCATAATGGGTAGTTGGTACCATCCAACTTATCCTCAACAGCCAACATACGGAATACATCACTGCTTTCAGCCATGGCCGGTGACTAAAATACCTTGATGAAGAAAATTGACTGTATCTCAAAAAGTTGAACAGAACTGCCCAGACGAGTTCTGCTAGACCTGTAGAAGACTTCGAGACGCTTAAACTGGCGAACAGAAACTGGTATATACCTTTGGCACAAAAGGACGAAATAGCTTGCACAAGCACTACGATAGTGCGTTCGGAGGCCGAAACGAGCTCAGATCGCGATTTCGGCACCACACAGCGAAGCTGTTTTGATCTCGGAAACACCCTGAGTATGCTCACCAAATTTTGTAAGAATCTGAGACTGCAAACGGAGGAGTGTCGACGGCGCCCTAGAAGAAGCAACGAACTGCTCTGATACCAATTGTTGGAGTTAGACGTCTGCGGAAGCACGCGAACAGCACAAGGAAGAAGAAGAAGCTTGGAGCACAACACACAAGACTGAATGTATTACTAGAGAATGTACAAAGATAAGTAGCCCATTAGGGCAATCGGCGTATATACAAGCCGGGGGAAAAAAACCTCCTAAAGAGGGAAAAAAGTGCCCCGGCGGTCCTAGAGTGTTCACACACATCACTACCTAAATATATCAACAGGATCTTTAGGCTGTCGCTTCACTTCAATTGTCTTCACTTCACTTTAACTGATTGTAATCAGCAATGTTTCTGCAAGAAACATTAGCTATTAGTAATATTACAAAATCATTAAGAATATAAAAACATACTTCACATACATTAAGGCATACACATGCTAACATACTTTCATGCATTTTTAAATACATATAACCATGCACATACATCACTCCTTTTGGAACTCATGCTAATGTAGTATCATTAATGAATATGAACTAACATGCATACACACATTCATTAGCTCATACATATGCATTCATACACATGCTCATGCATACTAACCATACATATACTAATGCACATATGAATACACATTCCATTCACATGTTCTAATACGTTTTCTCATTCATGCATATATATAGACTCTCGTGCTTATAACCATATTCAAAAGTTCATACATACTAACATGAATAGCTAACATGAATAACCGACCCAGGACATGAACCCGAGTCGCTCGGGTGAGAGCCGAGTATCCTAACCGACTTATACTTACACGAAGAGACTAAAATCTAATTGAACTTGAAGAAATACTTATCTAATTATACTTTACCAAATGCTAATTAAACAATATAATAAACTTTAGTTTACCTAATTAAAACAATACATGAATGTTCCTAACTAGATTAATAACTTTGTTAATTTTATCTACCTAATTAACTTAGACCCTATCTCTCTCTCTCTTTTTCTACCGCCGTTCTCTCCCTTTCTCTCTTCCTCTCTCACCTCTCTCTCTCTACCAACTTTCTCTTTCCCTTTCTTTCTATCTGCGTGCGCAAAAGGCACACAACAGCAGCCGGAGAGAGAGGAAGAGTTTCCTTTTCTCTGTTTATGTCAGAACTGCAGGTTCATGCTCTGAAAAGTCTATCTCTCTCTATCTCGAACGCCTCTCAAGAGCAAAGGAATTGAAACAGAAAAATAGAGGAAGCCCATGCATGGAATAACGGCCCTAATCGATGATTATCCGAAGAAAGCCATCGCTCCTACAGAGCATTACGGAAGAACGATACGAGAAAGCCGCCCAGGGAAAGCGAGTGCTGAGTTAGTTGACAGAACGGAAAGGTTGAAATCTTTCCGACAACGTAAGGAAAAAAAATCTGAATATATAAATAAATATATATATATAATAAAATAATTACATACATAAATAAATATAAAAAGAACTAGTGTTTTAAATAGTTTAATTAAATATTTATAATTAAATATATAAAATTAAATATATAAAAATAGGATTACGTAAGGAAAAAAAATCTGAATATATAAATAAATATATATATAAAATAAGATAATTACATACATAAATAAATATAAAAAGAACTAGTGTTTTAAATAGTTTAATTAAATATATATAATTAAATATATAAAATTAAATATATAAAAATAGGATTACGGAAGGAAAAAAGATCTGAATATATAAATAAATATATATATAAAATAAGATACATACATAAATAAATATAAAAAGAACTAGTGTTTTAAATAATTTAATTAAATATATATAATTAAATATATAAAATTAAATATATAAAAATAGGATTACGGAAGGAAAAAAGATCTGAATATATAAATAAATATATATATAAAATAAGATACATACATAAATAAATATAAAAAGAACTAGTGTTTTAAATAATTTAATTAAATATTTATAATTAAATATATAAAATTAAATATATAAAAATTGGATTTTTGAATAAAAGACTTGTACGTACTAATTTTTTGTTTTTTTTTTTATTCCCTATATTATTTTTCTTAACGCATGCTAATTATTTGAGTTCTTTTATTACACAGCACGATGGGAGACAGTCCTCCAGTCACTCCACAGTCCATGACAGAGGAGCAGTTTTTGGAGTTCATCTCTCAGGTTCCTCCTGCATATATGGCCGCTGCATCACAGTATTGGATCGCTCATGGTAGCACTCCTCCCGGCCTCACTCCTGGCGGCCTTACTCCTGCCGGCCTCACTCCCGCTGGCCTCACTCCCGCCGGTGTCACTCCCGCCGGTGTCACTCCTGCCGGTGTCACTCCTGAGGGTGGTGCTACTCCCGTAGGAGGTATGTCTCCTAGCTTTGTGACTCCACCACGACCATCTTTGCAGCCATCTCCTACTGGATCTACTAGTAGACATGTGCGTTCGACACCTCAGCGCGATACAGGGTCTGGCCCGTCTCGTAGATCGAGGTCACGCTCTGGAGCAAGAGGTTCTAGCAGTGGATCTACAAGTAGGTCTGGAGGCGGAGGAGGCGATTGTTGTGGAGGCAGTGCGACAGACGTTGTGTCGCCTGCTTCTACTCCTAGGACGAGTACCTCAGATGTAGGTACGCCACGCAGTACACCACGCAGTACACCACGTACACCTTGGGGTGCTCATGACCATGATGACTCCAAGGTGTATAGTATCCGAGATGGAGCTCCGGTGATGGATGCGGCTGGCAAAGCAATGCGTGCACGCATACGACAGCTTTGCTCCATCCAATTTGGACACTCCATCATGCGGAAATGGAGTGAACATGATAAAGATCGGAAGAATTATATCACACAGACGATTTACCAGGAGTTCCGACCAGTCGATGAACAGTCGATTGTCAGTTCAGAGTGGATTCTGCATACCGCACGTGAGGTCATGTCGCATCGACGATCCGAGGCTCGTGATGCATTCAAAGAAGGCTTACCAAAGCCTGTGTGGTTAGATGCTGAGGAGTGGGACATGATTCGTGATGAGCAGCAGCAGACTCCTGATCGATATCGCCAGCAGTGAAATGCCGCAGCCACACGTCTAGACACGATTGGACCGTCACATTTGGGCAGCGGCGGATATGACACGATGCGTCATGAGTTTGTAAGTACCATTTCATTTATAGAATTTATTTGTGTTAAATTTCTCATATATATTTCTCTAATCTTTTTATATTTGTTTCAGGAGCTGGCAATGGGTCGTCCTCTAACACGATCGAAGGAGTCTTATGGATATAGTCATGGGTTGACTGCACTATTGCAGGACTTGGAGGGACGCGGTGTGGTAGTTTCATGGGAGCGTTTGCGATGAGGTAATTAATTTATAAACTTGGTTTTTACTTGTTTGTAATTTTCATGTGAATTTATCTCATTCCATTATTGTTCTTTGTTGCAAGACTGTTGATATGGAACGTTCTTTGCATGTGTATGGCAGTGGAGGACCAATATTTTGTATTTGATTTCCATATGGCAATACATTGTTTTGCCACATTTTGTAAAAGCGTCATATATGACAGTGGTTTGCCACACTCTTGTACATGCTTCATTATTGAAATATATAACTTCTTTTGTACATGGTTCATTGTTCATTCTGATTATCGATCTCTTTTGTGTACAATAATACTCTGTTTCATGAAATCATATTTTGGTTGTCATTAGAGTACACATCACATGTACTCGGTTTTTTTTGGGCAGAGTGTATTGTCTTTTGTTCAGCAACATCATGGTAATGTTGCTGTAGCAAAAGACAAAACATTCTGCCCAAAAAAAATTTTGCAGGTATGGTCGTCGGTATAAGCGACGGTACTTCCAGTAGTGTCATCGAAATAACCGTCGGTACACCCAGGAGGCGATGCAGCAGAAACCAATTACTAACGCGTATACCGACGTTTATACCGACGCATATACCGACGCTTTTACTGACGTCTAGACCGACGCCTATACCGACTCTTTGGTACCGACGCGGAGACCGACCTTTACATCGGCGTCGCGGCAAATAAAGCCGTGTTCATTTTCCTGGGTAAAAACCTCGGCATACCATCGATCTGTTGTAGTGATAAAAAAATGCCTGTTCAATATGCCTAGGAAGAATATATGGTTCTTTAGTAGATCACATTACCTTGGAAGAATCAATTGCCCAAAACCCAGATAATTCCTTTCTTAATGTGGAATTACTACCTTTATACTCGGCTCGAAATTAGTCAACCTTCATTACCTATCAAAATATATAAAAACAAAAAACCATTATTAAGCGCTTAAAAAAAATAACTTTCTCTATCATAAAAAATATAAACTTTTTTCTACCTGTTTGAATGTATGAAATGAAATTTCGTTGATACCAACAATAGTTCCTACGTAACCAAGTTCACCATCTATAAGGTTTGTGTCTTTTGAGCTAGCACGTGATAGTTGCTTGAAAGAAGCAACAATACTAGAATCCTCTGTTTTACGTAAAGAATCAATGGCTTTGATTCTAATATGTTGTCCAAAAGCCAACATATTAGTGAACATTCGAGCCTACAAAAGAAATTCAATTATTAAATAGAAACTATACATATATGAAAAAATAAAATATTATTAAAATAAAATTACCTTTTGTTCACAACCTATCATTAACTCTCTCTGCTCATCTGATATAGAGGTGAATATGCAGACTCTTTGACATGTCCCAAATGTCATCTCCTCGATATAAGGGCGAAGAAGGTAAAATCCCAAAAAAGGTATTGAGACATTTTCCATTGGCTCCACGGATTAGACATATGTTTCAAAGCCCCGAATTATCAAAGCTTTTGACATGGGGACATGATCATAAAAGTACTGATGGAATAATTAGAATTCCTCATGATAGTGTTGCTTTTTGGCATATTGATTCTACATGGCCTAAATTTGCACAAAATCCACAGAATCTAAAGTTAGGAGTTGCATTAGATGGGGTAATCCATTCTCCATGAAATCCAGTAAATGATCAACATGGCCAGTGGTAGTCATAAACTACAATCTTCCGCCATATCTTAGCATTAAAAAGGAACATTTAATGTTTTCACTTTTAATCCCATGCAAAAGACAAGTTAAAGATATGATATATATCTTGCTCCTCTCATTGACGATCTCCAAGAGTTATGGAGAGGTATTAATGTCATTGATGTATCGAAAAGCATCAATGAAAGACATATTACGGTTCGTGGTATTGTGGCTTGGACTATTTACGACTTTCTAGGATATGGTATTTGTTCAAGTATTGATGTAATTTTTTTATTCAATATGCATGTAAATAAATATGATTTAATCTAATTATATTTTTATCGTTTTCATGATGCAAGAATATCTACTAAGGGTTATAAAGCTTGTCCATATTGTGGTGATTGGTTGAGATCAATCTATAGTAAGAATTTCAACAAAAATATTTATCGTTGACATCGACGATTCTTGCTTGATGATCATCCATTAAGATCTAAAAGAGAAGCGATACATTTTAATGGAAAGCTTGAAACAGGTCAGTGTCCAAAACCTATGACGCCTATGGATTGGTATAAAAAATGGACAGATGGACTTCTGATAGATCCAGAATCAGAAATCTTCAATGATGATGAAGATAATGAGTATGTGAAGAGAGGTAAAGGAAAATTGGCACTCGTAGAGAACATATCAATATGGTATTCTTTGGAGTATTGGAAAGAGTTAAAAGTATGTCATCTTCTTGGTCCTATGCATATATTCAAGAATATTGGTTATTCACTATGGCAACATCTTCTTGGACTAAAAGATACCATAGCATCAAGGAATGATTTGAAAGATCAAAAATCAAAACCAAAGTTAGGGCCACTTTTTGATAGAGATCGACAGGAAATGACTTATGCACCTGCTCCTTGGGTACTTACAACAAAAGAGATATAAACTCTCAACAATAGAATTCAATTGATTAAGACTCCTACAGGATATGGAGCATCTTTTCAAAACATGTTTACTATGGATGATAAGAACTTATCTGAGTTAAAGACCCATGACTGGCATAACTTTTTGAAACATATTTTACCTTTGGTTATCAGGATGTACAACGAAAGGAGTACGAGATGTGATCTATCATCTTGGATCACTTATAAGGTAATTATGATACTTTTATATTTAATATGTATGAATATTGGATATCTTTTATTTTTGAATTAACTTCTTTATATATTTTTTTTATGATATGTATAGGTGGATTACATCCAAAGAGATTGACAAAAACTCGATCCCACAAAAAAAATGTGAATGCAAAGAGCTACTATGTATGATGGAGAAAGAACTTCCTACTTCATTTTTTGATATTCCAGTTCATTTATTAGTCCATCTTGTAGATGAAATAGAGATTGCAGGTGTTTTCAATACTCGATGGAGGTTTTGGGTCGAGCGATTTATGCGAATATTAAAAGATTATGTGCGACAACGAGCGAAACCAGAAGGATCCATGGCAAAGGGTTGGATGCTTGAAGAGTGCATGTATTACGTTAGCGAGTACCTTGAAAGACTTCATGAAGAAGCTCCACGTGCATGGACCAACGAGTCTTCTTCAAAAATAATAGATGAGGTATTATCAAGTAAGGGAGTTCCATTCTTATTTACATTTCAAGAAAAAAATGATGTTTCTACTTTTGTAGCATATAATAGCGAATGCATGCAAGCATTCCTTAGCGAGTATGAACAGGAACTTCAAAATCTCCAAAGTAAAGGGCAAAAAAACAAAATAATCGTTAGGACATGCATGTATACATTGATAATCTATATCAAGTTTGTTGATTATCTTCTTCATTTCATCATGTGAGGTAGGAAGAATATTTTGACTTGGTAAAAACTTTTCAGATAATAACTTGTAAGTTCATCAAAAAAGATATACTAAAAAAAATTAATAAATAAATATACATATATATATATATGCATATTATTTTATATATGTGTATGTGTATATGGATGTGAATATGCATGTGCATGCGTATACATATGTGTATGTGTATATGTATATATATTGTACGTATATGTGTTTTATAGGTATATATGTATGTATATATGTGTATGCGTATATGTATGCATATATGTATATGTATGTGTGTATACATGTGTATGTGTGTATGTGTGTATGTATGTATGTGTATGTATGAATGTGTATATATGTATGTATATGTATGTATGCATGTGTAGTTGTGCATATTTGATTTTGTTTTTAATTGTTTTTTGTATATTGTGGTTTGTAGATTTTCATATCTAGATCATTGAATCATCTGGCAATTTTCCATTTTATAGTCAATCTATTACTTGTCTTGCTAACCTGTTTACACATATTAAGTAGCCGTTACCAAGGAAGGTATTAAGTCATATGTAAAATGGGAGGATCAAACTTTTTGTGAATATTTTGAAAGATGAATTAATAGTTTTAAAAGATGGGTGGACAAAAAGTGTCCATTCAATTCAAGTTCTTGTTCTTACTTTATCTAAAGTAAGAATAAAAACCTGCATTGAATGGACACTTTTTGTTCGCCCATCCTTTACAATTATTTTTCCATCCTTCAAAATCTTCAAGATAAATTTGCTCCTCCCATTTTACATGTGACTTGATACCTTCTTTGGTAACTGCTACTTAATAGGGTGGACAATTATAAAGGCTAGATGGACAAAACATCTTCATTCGATACAGGTATGTATAATTTGATCTTACTCTCATAACATGTGTATGTGTGTGTATGTTTATATGTACTGTGTATATGTTTATATGTACTGTGTGTATGTTTATATGTGTGTGTACATTCATATACATTATGTGTATATATATATATGCATATATATATATATATATATATATATATATATATATATATATATATATATATATATATATATATATATATAGAAAATTAAAAATTATACCTTAATAGTGTCGAAACAGATACATTACTCCATCCAAAATGATTTTGAAGATTGAGAATAAGTAAGCTCGCACTTAGTCATGTCAAACGACTTCCTTCATATACATGCTTTAGACATTCCTCTCGAAGATATTTCTCATTTTTAGAAATATCAATGCTCTCACTGTCATTTTGATACCAATCCTCAATAAAATCTGCCATGCCATCATCTTCATCATTGTCGCACAAATCTCATACTTTATCTTCTTTTGAATATAGATCTTTCAACCTTGCATATTCCACAAGATCACTTTTACGTAGCCTCCTCATAGAAGCTTCTGATAAATGAGGTCTTACTGGCAATTGTGAATGGTGTGGAGGAATATCATCAACATCATACGTTGAAATCTACACATATTTGAGATTAAATTAACAGGAGATATTGTATGGTGGAAAAAAATAAGAGGCGACCTAACATACCACCTTGAGATGTGGCAGTTTTTTCATAGATAGCTACGTCTTCAGGAGTCATTTCCACAACAGAAGGTATAAAAATTAATAGTTTATATTTATAATTTTCATATATTTTAGTAATTTTTTACATTTAATTTATGTATTTCTTTTTTCTTAAATAAACAGGCTGTTGTAAAGAAGAGAGTGGAGTCGGGCCACACATCACACCTAGGCAAATGGGCAATCATGGTTTTGTAGCTACATTTGTAAGTATATGTGTTATTGTGAGTATATTTTTTATTTTAGTTAAAATGCAAGCAACTAATCTTTTTAATTTGTTTCAATGCAACGAAAGGATTATGGTCGATATCCTACGAAACATGAGATCGAATATGCTACACATTTTGGATATCGGCATTTGAGTGAGTATATGCGAGATCATCTGGATGCCTTTGTGAGTATTAATAAATTTTATCTAATTATTTTATTTTTATGAATGGTTTAATTGTTTTACTTATTTATGTTTTTTATATGTAATACAGGAGTATTATGGAGAGGAAGATATGGATGAGGTGGAGAGACAGACACAAGAGGGACGATCTTGATCGTCACAGGGTGATCATGATGATGAGGATGAGGATGATCAGGATGATCATGATGTTGTTGATGATTGTGGGTGCTTAACTTTCGCTCTGATACCACTTGTTATGGTCGACGCGGCAAAAGCCCGAACCTTGTCAAGCCTATGGAATTTGCTGCGCCACCGAAAATTGGTTGCCAAGCTAGAGTGATATTAGAACACCTCTATAATCAGCAGTAGCTTAGCAGAGTTACTGCCACTCAAACGTATAAGACTTCGTTTTGAATTTATTGAGAAATTCACTAGGACTTCACCGGACTGTCACCAGATTGACACCGTAATTATACCGGAATCAACTCCTATTATGTTTGTAATTACTTCAAGTAAGTATACAAGAAGTAAGAAAGTGATGCGTGAACTTCCTTCACTGAGTGAACGCTTTCTGAAGTTTAAGAGAAAACTCCTCCGATTCAGAATGTCCTTTTTTCGGTTAGAATTTGTACTGTGTGTACATATCCATTTCACTGAAATGATTGATGAACTGATAGTAGAGATGTCTAGCTATAAGATAAGCTAACTCTCATACAAACCTTTAATTTAATCTGCAAGATATACTTTGTTGTTCTACCAAAAAACACGTTTTCTGAGAAAACTGTAGCTGACCAAAAACATTCGTTGACTGAGAGAGTACCGAGGGACACGTTTACTAACAAACTGTAACTGTTAATGGTTAACAAAATTTCTACCGTAACACGTAAATACTCAGAGTTCTTCACATATGAACAGTGCACGCAAACTTCCACATGAACATGTGTTTTCTATTAGAGAAGATGTGTCCAAATTAGCTTGGCCTCTTCTTGCTCAAGCTATGGAAACTCTCCTATACTGAGTAGTTTCTTCTACCATCTCTCTCAGATGAACACCTGACATTTCAGGTTTCTGTTATTCATCTGTACATACGCGATCTATGGTGTCTTCTGAAAACTTCTCACTCACTCTCTCTTCAGTCTCTATACATACGCGATCTCTGGCGTCTTCTCACTTTCTCATCTCTCTGTTCTCTCCTATATCTCTTTTGACCTCTGTATGTGCTCTATTTATACTACGCGCTCTTCTCACGCACGTTCTAGCTTGCACTTCCCTCTTATTATTCTTATGCACGTTCTCTCTGTATATACAGTTTGATTCGGTGTAACGAACTCTGATTCTGCAAGATCTGTACTGTACATAACGGTCGTGAATTTGTCCCTTCATTAAGGCTTTTGATTTTCTGAATATTTGATTCCGCTTCTCTTTATCTTTCTTTGTCTGTTCGTCAAATTCGTGAGTGATTCTTCAACAGCTCCCCCTCAATCACTAATTTGACTCTTCCTGTCTTCATATGTTTTTGTTTCTTTTATACCTTCCATTTCTTTGAATCTGCTTGTCTTTGTTCCATCCAAGCTCTTTGTCAAAATATCTGCAATCTGATCTTTTGTCGGAGTGTATATTATTTCTATCTCTTTCTCCATTACCTTTTCCCTCAGGAAATGATACTGAATTTCTATGTGCTTTGTTCTTGCATGAAATACTGGATTTGCTGCAAGATACAGCGAGCTCATATTATCTCCATGTATGATAGGTATACCTTGATCAATACCCATGCTTTTGAACAAGGTCTGCATCCATATCACTTCTTTTGTTGCTTCTACTAGTCCTTTATATTCTGCTTTCGTTGACGATAAAGCCACTGTGTGTTGTTTCTTTGAACACCAGCTTACTAGCTTATCTCCTAGGTATATCATATACCCATGTGTTGATCTTCTGTCATCTTGACTTCCTGCCCAGTCTGAGTCACTGAATGCTCTCAGCTGTATATCTCACGTAAAAGGATAATATAATCCTTCCTTTATAGTTCTTTTGATATATCTAAGAACTCTTTGTCCTGCAACCCAATGTTGATCTTTCGGACAATGCATGAACTATGAGAGAACTCCTACTGCATAGCTAAGATCTGGTCGTGTTAGTGTAGCGTAAATTAGATCCCATTAACGACTGATACTTTCTCATATCTTTAAACTCTGCACCACTGTATTTGCTGAGTTTATGATTTGCTTCAAGCGGTGTTGAAGCTTCTCTGCAATTCTCCATATTAAACTTCTTCAGTAGGTTTAGGAGATACCTTTCTTGCGTAACATTCCTAGAAAGTATGAGAACTTTCCAAGGTCACTGATCTGAAACTCCTTTTCGAGTAATCTCTTTACTTCTTTAATTCCTTCGTCTGATGTACCTGTGATTATAATGTCGTCTACATAAACGCAAATGTAGATCATACCTTCTTCTGTTCTCTTGATGAGTAGACTTGCATCTGCTTTCGAACTTTGGTATCCACGTTCATTGAGATATTTCACAAGCCTGTAATTCCAAGCTCTTGGGGCTTGCTTCAGTCCGTAAAGTGCTTTTCTTAATATGCAAACAAAATTTGGGTATCTGGAACTTACAAACCCTTCCGGTTGTTGCATGTAGACTTCATCTGATATGTATCCATTGAGAAATGCATTCTTGATATCCAGCTGACTTAGCTTCCATCCTTTTGATGCTGCTATAGCAATCACTGTCCTTATAGTTGACATCTTTGCCACCGGACTAAATGTCTCGTCATAATCTATGCCATGTGTCTGAGCATAGCCCTTGATAACCAGTCTAGCTTTGTGTCTGGCTATCCTTCCATCTGCAAGTTTCTTAACTTTGAAAACCCATTTGTTTCCAATCACTTTCTTGCCATTTGGTTTAGGAACAAGTTCCCATGTCTTGTTCTCTTCTAGTGCGATAAACTCTTCTTCCATTGCTTCTTCCCATTGCTTCTTGCCTTTGGCTTCATCATAGTTCTGAGGTTCTTCATCATCTTTGACCATGTATGCATAATTTGTTTGAGTTATGTACGAAGTATCATACGAATACCTTTCTGGTTGTCTTCTATTCTTGTTTGACCTTCTTGGTTCAAACTCTTCGTGTGTATCTGAATACACGTCTTCATCAAATCCCTGTTCATCTTCATTTCTCATACTTGATCCAATCCTGGACGTACTCGCCTGCATATGATCTTCATCTCTATTTACCTATACAATCGATTTCCCTTTCTCTTTTCTTCTTACTTCTTCTTCAAATTCTTCCGATGTATGATTCTGATCTATATACCAGCTTTTCTGTTCATCAAATGTAACATCTCTGGAAACAGTGAACTGTTTTGTTAGAGGACTCCACAGCCTGTAGCCCATCTACTTTTCATCATATCCAACGAACACATATTTCTTGGTTTTTGGTTCGAGCTTATGTCTGAGTTGTGATGGTACATAAGCATAAGCTACTGATCCAAACACTTTGCAATGATCAAGTGTTGGTTTCTTTCCCCACCAGGCTTCATACAGGGTCATTCCATCTAATGCCGTACATGGTAATTTGTTTACCAAGTATGTAGCTGTATTTACAGCTTCAGCCCAAAGGTAGTTTGGACAATCCTTTTCTTTTAGCATAGCTCGTGCAAACTCAACTAGAGTTCGGTTCCTTCTTTCTGCTACACCATTTTGTTGTGGTGTATACCTGCAGGTTATTTCTCTCTTAATGCATGCATTCCAAAGATAGTCATTGAACTCTCGGGAGAAGTATTCTCCCCCTCCATCATACCTCAGTCTCTTCAGCTTTCGTCCTGTGAGTCTTTCAGCATATGCATGAAAATGCCTGAAATCTCCAAACACTTCTGATTTCTCTTTCAAAACATAAAGAGTTATCCACCTTGTAGCATCATCAATGAATAAAACATAATACCTCAATCCGCTGATTGATCCTTCTTTTGTTGGTACCCATACATCTGTATGAATGAGTTCAAGTACTCCATCATGTTTGAATCCTTTCTTCTGGAAAGGTAACCTGTGGGCTTTTCCCATCTAACATGCTTCACACTTGTGAATCATATGTTGATTTTGTACATTCGGTAATCCCAGTACTGACTGATTTGAAATCATAGCTTTAATTCCTTTTTCATTGAAATGACCTAATCTGTTATGCCAGAGATCAAGTTCTGTAATCACCTTTTCACCATGTGTGAGCAACGCTTGGCCAATTTTCCCTTGTACTCTTAAAGTAAAGAGTCTGCCTTCTTTCTTACCAGAGACAATCTAACTATATCCGTTCTCGGGATCTTCTACAAATACTCCTTCATTTGTAAATCTGACCTGAAAACCTTTCTCAACTATCTATCCTACGCTAATTAAATTTTTCGATATTGTCGGAACATACAAAACATTTGTTAGCGAATCTGCTCCACTCTTACACTTCACTTTTCCAATTGAATGTACACTGTGTTTCGTATTGTCACCTGTTTGAACAGTATGATTGGAACTACCTTTTTCCAATTCTGACATCAGTTCTATATTTCCTGACAAGTGATTAGAACATCCAGAATCAATGTAAAATACCTTTAGGTCTTCACTATCTGATGTGCTGATTGAGTTCATCATCAACGATGTATGACTTTCATTCTGTGTGTCATTTGCGTAGTTGTTGTAGGTGGTGTTGTAGGATTGACTCTGTCCCCAACTTCTTGCTCCACCTCTACCATAGCCTCCTCTTTGATTCTGTCTACCTCTTTGAAAATTATTCTAATATCTTCTGCTTCTACCTCTGCTATTACTGTTCTGATTTTGATTTGATCCTTGTTGATTGTGTCAGCAATCATGAGCCAAATGATTACTTAGTCCACAGATCCAGCAAGCCTTCTTGTTGTTATTATGGCTACTTCTTCCTCTTCCAAAACCTCTTGCTCTTCCTCTGCCGGTGCCTTTACCTCTTGCATAATAAGCCTGAGAACTCGACTCTTCTTCGTCTTTTGACTTACCTTTGTCTTTCTTCTTGTTCTTCATGTACATTGCAGAACTTTGTCCTTTATCTGCATCTCCTTTCAGGTCTTGCTCATATGTGAGCATCAAACCAGGCAGCTGATTTAAATTTGGTACAAAATGATTTAAAGAAAGTTCAGTTGAGAGTACGAAAGGTTTCCACCTTTCATCTCCTCTCAAACCTGTTAGCAGTTGCGCTATCAATCTGTGATCTTTGACATCTTCATTTATGGATCCAAGACTATCTACTAGATCCTTCATCTTAGTAACATAGTCACTAATGCTTTGACTCGACTTCTTTTTGAATGTTGTGAATTCGGACCATAACCTAGCCTTCCTAGCTTTCGTAGTATTTTGGAAGTGATCTTCCAATGCACTCCATATGTCCTCCGCTTTCTCCAGGCCTCTAATGTGCGGTAGTAAATGGTCTGAAACGGTATTTATAAATGTAAGCTCTTGCCGTTGCATCTTTCTTCTGCCACAGCTTCAAGGCTTCTAATTCTTCTTTTTCCGGTTGACTATCATCTTTGAAAGTCAGCTTCTTCTCTTCTCCGATCACATACATCATTAAGTCCTTACTCATAAGTAAGGCTTCCATGCGCATTACCATGCGGGATAATTATCTCTCTCCAATTTATCAATTTGGACATGATCTGCCATGATCTTCTTGTTTCTGTTACTTTCGGTGAACTTTTGAGAATCTTTCTGCTCTTCAGAATCTTTCTCGTTCTGGTTCCACTTGTTGTGGTTAACCTGCTCTGCGATACCAATTTCAGTATGCTGGCTCTGACACCAATGATGGTGAATACTCTGGCTCTGAACCCATTTCTTGGATCTCATGGCTCTGATATCAATTATGGTGAATAACCTGGGCTCTGATACCACTTGTGGGCGATTAACTTTTGCTCTAATACCACTTGTTGTGGTCGACGTGGCAAAGGCCCGAACCTTGTCAAGCCTGCGGAATTTGCTGTGCCACCAAAAATTGGTTGCCAAGCTAGAGTGATATTAGAACACCTCTATAATCAGCAGTAGCTTAGCAGAGTTACTGTCACTCAAACGTATAAGACTTCGTTTTGAATTTACTGAGAAATTCACTCGGACTTCGCCGGATTGTCACCAGATTGATATCGTAATTATACCGGAATCTTACCAGAATCAACTCCTATTCTGTTTGTAATTACTTCAAGTAAGTATACAAGAAGTAAGGAAGTGATGTGTGAACTTCCTTCACTAAGTGAACGCTTTCTGAAGTTTAAGAGAAAACTCCTCCGGTTCAGAATGTCCTTTTTTCGGTTAGACTTTGTACTGTGTGTACATATCCATTTCATCGAAATGATTGATGAACTGATAGTAGAGATGTCTAGCTATAAGATAAGCTAACTCTCATACAAACCTTTAATTTATTCTGCAAGATATACTTCGTTGTTCTACCAAAAAACACGTTTTCTGAGAAAACTGTAGCTGACCGAAAACATTCGTTGATTGAGAGAGTACCGAGGGACATGTTTACTAACAAACTGTAACTGTTAACAGTTAACAAACTTTCTACCGTAACAGGTAAATACTCAGAGTTCTTCACATATGAACAGTGCGCGCAGACTTCCACATGAACATGTGTTTTCTATTAGAGAAGATGTGTACAAATTAGCTTGGCCTCTTCTTGCTCAAGCTATGGAAACTCTCCTATACTGAGTAGTTTCTTCTACCATCTCTCTCAGATGAACACCTTACATTTCAGGTTTCTGTTATTCATCTGTACATACACGATCTATGGCGTCTTGTGAAAACTTCTCACTCACTCTCTCTTCAGTCTCTATACATACGTGATCTCTGGCGTCTTCTCACTTTCTCATCTCTCTGTTCTCTCCTATATCTCTTTTGACCTCTGTATGTGCTCTATTTATACTGCACGCTCTTCTCACGCACGTTCTAGCTTGCACTTCCCTCTTATTATTCTTATGCACATTCTCTCTGTATATACAATTTGATTCGGTGTAACGAACTCTGATTCTGCAAGATTCTGTACTGTACATAACGGTCGTGAATTTTTCCCTTCATTAAGGCTTTTGATTTTTTGAATATTTGATTTCGCTTCTCTTTATCTTTCTTTGTATGTTCGTCAAATTCGTGAGTGATTCTTCAACAATGATGATGATGATGATTAGGATTCTAGTTGATTATGACATTGGATTATATGTATTTACATTGATATATATTTACGTATGTGCATATATATGTATATATATATGTGTATAATGTATGTATATGCATGTGTATATGTATGAAACATGCATGTGTATGTGGATGCATTTCCATTTGCATCCATGTGCATGCATGTGAATGTGCATGCATGTGGATCTGCATATACATGTATTTATGTATATGTTAATGTGTGTATGTGTATATATATATGCAATAATGTATGCATATAAGTCTTTTTATGTGGTTGTAGAAATGTTTGTGCATATGCATGTGTATGTGTGTGTATGTCTAAGTGTATGTGCACATGTATCTATGTGTATATATGTGTGTGTATGTGCATGTGTATATGTGTGAACGTGCATCTTCATCACGTATAAGTGTATATGAGCATATCAATAAGTGTGAGTATGCTATCTAATGAAAATAACACAATTCAAATTATATACAAAGAATATAAATTGTACTTATAATAGTTAGCCATACTTTTTGCTTGGTTAGCTTCTTGAATAACCTGCAATAAAGAGAGAAAGAAGAGAGAGAGAGAGAGGAGAGAGTTCAAAGAGAGAAAGACGTAGAAAGAGAGAAACAGAGACAGAGAGAGACAATAAGATAGAGCTTAGGCAAAACAACAATTTTGCATATACTTGTTTCAGCTCGTAAGCACAGTGCAATTGTGAACGTTGGAGAGCTCTTCAATAAGATGCGTGAAAATGCCAATCGAAGAGCCTCCAACATTTTAATTTTTTTTCGTCAACAGACTATCGTGTAAGCGATGGAAAGGCGTCATAAAAACCATTGGAATTGGCATCGCATGAGCGACATTTTTTGTGTCGCTTATGCGACGCAAAAAGCATCGCTTATGCGATGCTTTTTAAAATCATCGCATTAGCGACGCTCTATGCGACCGTCACACACCCCGTCGTGCCATACGTCGAAAAAAACGTCGTTTGGCTCATCGTTTAATCGACGGTTCGTGCGTGACGCTCATTGCGATGCATTTTGCAATTTTATAGAAACAAAATTATGTTTCCTTAACCGTCGCTATACGCCCATATTCCTTGTAGTAGTAGTTCTTTCACCCAACCATTGATGCCTTGATCTTTTAGATTAATAAAGCTAAAGTTAAAAGAAATAAACATAAAACCAAATTCCTTCAATTTTAAAAAATAATATAATAGGCCGTTAAGACACATGGATTGCATTGATTAAGATTCTACAGACCATGTGTGCATTCTTATTTCCCTACCCAAAAAGTTGAAAAATGCAATGAGTGCATGTTTGGAGCATCCACAATTGAAAAAAATATATTTGAATTTAAAGACTCTATTTGAATTTAAAAGCTCTTTTCTTCATTCCAATGATGTATTTTACATTTTATCAACGGACTCAAAGAATCTTATTTTAAAAAATTGCAATTTTACTACATATGAACATCTTGTACATACTAAATAGAGTAAATGAGAGTAATAGTGTGATGCTATAAACAGACAAGAACATTTAGATAAGAAAAATGCATAATATTACATTCATGATAAGCACCTTTTTAAGTGTTTGATAGGAAGAAAACTGAAAATGTTCTGACGGTGCATTACATTAACTACGCAGCTTCTTGAATACTCCTTGCTTTAGTGAATACATTTATGTGGAAGCATCATTTTTCGAAATAACTACAGATTTACTTCAACAAAAAAAATATTCTCCATTCTTTCCCAATTTTATTGACACAACTACAGAGCAATGATATTTCCATCTATCACAAAGTAATGAACCTCTCTTTTGAAGTAGCGAAGAGATTGCAACTAAAAGAATTTAAAACCAGTCACGCAAGTTAATCATAGGTTTTCCATATGCCTGCAAATTTTTCTCTCTAATTCTCAAAAGAAGCTCCCATGAAAGCAGATAAAATTGCTCTCTCGAAAGAAAGATGAACTCCGTTGAGTTTTCTATAAACCATGATGAATTGATTTATAGTTTTTCTTTTTTTTTTTGCAATAAATTGATACAATCATTTGAGATGACATGTAGTGTTTCTCTTCGCACGGACTAATCCAGTTTAGATTGAGAAAAAAAAATAGATGATTGTGCAGTCCATCAATGTGTGCAATCAAATTTTCAATACTACTTATAACGAAAATTGTATCGATCTATTCACAGACAAAGGTCTTGTACAAATGCACAATTCATTGGGCTTAATTAAGTAATATGGATATCACTTGCGAAATCACTCTAATGTGCTTTGCTTCTTATAATTGCAAAGTCATCATTTCAAGCTATCCACCAAATGAACTAGTACATACCCTTCATATCTTATTTTGTTACATGTCATGAAGTAGTTCCATTATATGAAACACCTCTTTTACATAGTATCCAATTCAGATTACTTAAATAAATTGAAACTAATTCCATATGATATGACTAGCAGAACAGCTTATCATCGAGTCCAAGTAATCTATTGCCACCAATCAATGCTTTGATTACCATATTTCGCATGATATTTGACTTGTATTCCTCACTGATGAAGAGCAAGACTTGAACCACTAGAGTAAATCGCAAGTCAAAACGATTAGTAGTATAAAATTTATGCGATTACCTCGTAAACAAGTTCAGAAACTTTAAACAAGTTCATAACAAAAACTGAAAATTTTCTGAAGGTGCATTAGATTAACTACAGAACTTCTTAAATCTTCCTTGTTTTAGTAAGTACATTTATCATTTGTCGAAAAAACTACACATTTACTTCAAAGAAAAGAGATTTAGATTTTTTCTTTTTCCAGCTTTTCTTGAGACGACTATAGAATAGTGATATTTCCATCTACCAAGCTAAGACATTGCAATTAAAAGCATTTCAAACAAGTCACATAAGAAGATCATACATTTTCCACATGCATACAATAATTTCTCCAATGCTCAAAAGAAGGTTTTGAGTTCCCGTGAATGCATTTACAATTGCTCTCTTGGAAGACTGATGAACGCGGTTGAATTTTTTGCAATAGATTAATACAATCGTCTGAGAGGATATGACATGTTTCTCTTCACAAAAACTAATGCAGCTTCGATTCAGAAGAGAAATTTAGATGATTGTGCAATCCATCAGTCCACACAATCAAAACTTTAAAGAATATGTGCAATTTAGTAGTTCATTTGCGAGCTCACTCTGATGTGATACAATCTTTAAACTTGATAACTCATCATTTCAAGCTGTCCACAAAACAAACCAATACACATTCGCCATCTCTTCTTTTCTTCCATGCCATGTAATTGTTCCATTATATGAAAAATTTGATCTTGCATAGTATCCAATGACCACATTTAAAATTACTCAAATCGATTGAAACCAATTCCATGCAAAACGTAATCTACTTCCACCAATCAATGCTTTGATTATCATATTTAGCATGATATTTGACTTGCACTCCTAACTGATGAAGAGCAAGACTTGAACCACAAGAGTAAATCGCAAGTCCTAACTAATGAAGAACAAGGCTTGAACCACAAGAGTAAATCGCAAGTCCTAACTAATGAAGAGCAAGACTTGAACCACAAGAGTAAATCGCAAGTCAAAAAGATTAGTACAATAAAATTCATGCGATTACCTCATAACAAGTTCAGACGATTCAAATCGTTATGGTAGTTTTCTTCCTCTAATTTACCATCTACCTTCCGATCGCACACGACTCTTCACTGCCGAAAGCTCAGCGATCATACACCATCCCCGTCAGTGTCAGCGTCGAGACGAGCAGCTGCTAGCTCCGCGCTGCAAGCAGAAGGGATATGGGAGGGTGAGAATGCGAATGGGCCAGTATTGATGATATCATTGGCAAGGCCGGCATGCCGAGTGAGGCCGACTCCGGCGAAAGCGCCGCCTTGAGAGAGGATATTACAGGTGGGATGGACGCTGTGGAGAAGAAGCGCTACACAGTGCTCGCTCTCGTGCTGACCTTCAACAGCTATGGCGAATTCCCCGTTCGGACCTGTCGTGCCCTCAGCGTAAGCTGTTACGTGCTGTCGTCCGGCCATCGACAACCCACATTGCACCCCCACCTTAGCACCTGTGTACACCTCTCTCTCTCTCTCTCTCTCTCTCTCTCTCTCTCTCTCTCTCTCTCTCTCTCTCTCTCTCTCTCTCTCTCTCTCTCTCTCTCTCTCTCTCTCTCTCTCTCTCTCTCACATGTACGCAGTCTATTCCTCTACTTACCTGGGAGATAGAAGCTTGACTTGGAGAAGAATCCCGCACGGCATGCGTCACAGAATACGCGTCCCTTTACAACAAGTGGTGCGATCTGCACAGAGTTTCCTGCCACACAGACAGCAAACAGAAGGCTTACGAGAAGGATCATCTGCCTGCGTGCCATTGTCGAGTTTCCTGTGAATGCCTCAATCATACGCGTAGTACGTCTGTTAACTTGTGGTTGTCTCTCTCCTACACAATCACACAACACATAGAGCTGTCGTGCATAAAAATCATCAGCGCTTTTGACGCGCTTGCTTTCCAGCTATAAAGCACTTGTATGTGCTCTTTTTCGTTATGTGTCTAAGAGGCAGTTTGAAACAGGAATAGATTCGGATCCCCATCGCCAAACTTCATATGCGCAGTACTGTAGCTTATGTATAACCACATTCAGCTTTCAACTTTCTTGTAGCTATGTATCTGTTGCGCACATTGGAGATGTCCCAGCAGTCGAACTATCTGTCATTGCTCGTCAATGGCCACAACCCACATCGTGATTACAGTTTGCAGTTTTGACCCATCTTCTCATGAGCAGTGCATGTCTACAGAAGACTCAGATGTTTAGTACTTTGACAGTGGAGATGTCCCAGCAGTTGAACTATCTGTCATTGCTCGTCAATGGCCACAACCCACATCATGATTACAGTTTGCAGTTTTGACCCATCTTCTCATGAGCAGTGCATGTCTACAGTAGACTCAGATGTTTGGTAGTTTGACAGTGGAGTGACCAAACATATTACCTCGCAGTGCAGTTTCTTCTCTTCACTCTAGCCTGCCCCTACAGGGAATACTATTACATGTGCCAACAACTCCTCTTATCCTGCTATGGGAGTTTGTAAAATCATTTTGACTACTGCTGATGGTAGTTCTTTCACTTTGTCAGATGCTTTGTTTGTGCCAGGGATCAAGAAAAATATGTTATCAGTTTCTGCATTAGCCAAGATTGGCTTTGTTGTGAAATTTGTTGATGACAAATGTACAGTTCATGATCTGTCAAATGGCGACGTGATTATTGCTTCTGGCATTTTATGTCGTGGGCAATATAAGCTCTTAGACTATGAAAGATCTGTAAATGATTTAGCATGTGCAGTACATGATTCTCAGTCTATGTCAGATTCAAAGCTTTGGCATGCACGCTTTGGTCATCTGAATTTTGTTAGTTTACTACGCCTACAGAAATTTGAAATGGTGTCCTCTTTGCCCAAACTTGAGGCACTTGGAAAACATGTTTGTGAAGGCTGTATTTTGGGAAAAATGCAGTGTTCCTCCTTTCCAAAAGATGGTTCAGTTCGGGCTACTCAGAAATTGCACCTGTAAATGATTCAGCATGTGTAGTACATGATTCTCAGTCTATGTCAGATTCAAAGCTTTGGCATGCACGCTTTGGTCATCTGAATTTTGCTAGTTTGCTACGCCTAAAGCAATCTGAAATGGTGTCCTCTTTGCCCAAACTTGAGGCACCTGGAAAACATGTTTGTGAAGGCTGTATTTTGGGCAAAATGCAGTGTTCCTCCTTTCCAAAAGATTGTTCAGCTCAGGCTACTCAGAAATTGCAGCTTGTACATAGTGATGTCTGTGGTCCTATGCAGACACCTTCTTTTGGAAATTATCTTTACTTCGTGACTTTCATCGATGATTTTTCCAAGCATGCATGGGTATATCCATTGAAGGCAAAGTCCAAAGTGTTCATGTGCTTCAAACAGTTTTTGGTTTTGGCTGAAAATCTATCAGCATGTAAAATGGACATCCTCCGTTCTAATCGGGGGGGGGGGGTATATGTCTTCTAATTTTAATGCATTTCTGGCTGAACGTGGGATAAAACACCAGTGTACAGTGTTGTATACACCTCAATAGAATGGAGTTGCTGAACGAAAGAATAGGTCACTCATGGAGATGATGAGGTATATGGTCAAGAGTCAGGCTTTACCACATAGTTTCTGGTTTGAGGCTGTCATGTGTGCAGCGTATATACTTAACAGGTGTCCAACTAAAGCATTGCAGTCTATCACTCCATATGAGACTTGGCATGATCACAAGCCATCTATTGCTCATCTGCATGTTTTTGGTTGTTTGGCATATGCATTAGTGCCTGAACAACATCGTAGAAAATTGGATGATAAAGTAGTAAAATGTATTTTTGTTGGGTATAGATCTGAAAGTAAAGGCTATCGTCTATATCATACACAGACTAACACATTCTGGTTAGCCGTGATGTTGTTTTTGTGGAAGATTCTATTCATCCATTGCTTTCATGTACTAAGGAGACATCTTTTAGCTCCAAAGATATGTATGATACTTTGCTGCCTCTTTTTACAGGTGGACAGTCTAGTGTTGGTCCTAATGAGGCAACTTCTCAGCCTTTGCAGGTTTCATGTGATGATTCGGATCATCCCATTTCTTATGCACATTTACATGATGCACTTGTTGATCAGAGAGTTGATATTGAGGAGGCAAAAACTATGCCAAAATGGCTGGTGCAGACTTTGTGTGACAGCAAATTAGATGCATCTCTATCATATCATACTCGATCAGGCTCTCATAGTGCTCTTTTGCATTAGATTGCTATGCTATGGTTGCATCTAGTCTCTGTGATGAGAATGAGCTTGTTTCATTTGTTGAAGCACAAAATTCAAAAAATTGGATGGTTGCTATGCAATCTGAATATGATGTTATAATGAAGAACGGTACGTGGTTTTTATGTGACTTGCCTCCTGTCAAGAAGGCCATTGGCACTAAGTGGGTTTACAAGTAAAAGTGTAAGCCTGATGGAATAGTGGACAACTATAAGGCTAGGCTTGTTGCAAAGGGTTATGCACAGGAAAGAGGCATTGATTTTGATGAGACCTTTGCACCTACATGTTGTATGGCTACTCTTCGGAGCATATGTGCACTTGCAACCCGTCATGGTTAGAATGTACATCAGTTGGACATTAAAACTGCATTTCTGAATGGTGACTTGCATGAAGAAGTGTATGTTTTTCAGCCCCTTGGCTTTGTGTAGAAAGGGCATGAAAACAAGGTGTGTAGATTAAATAAGGCATTATATGGTTTAAAGCAAGCACCATGTGTTTGGTATGAGAAGGCACATGCCTATCTGATTGCAAATGGTTTTGAGAACAGTCCAACTGAGAGCACCTTTTATGTTAAGCGTGCTAATGATGTGTTTCTGATCATTGTTGTCTATGTTGATGACATGCTGCTCACTAGTCCTATTGGGAAGCATATTGCTGATTTTAAGGCTGATTTGCATGCCTCATTTGAGATGTCTGATTTGGGGCATTTGCATCACTATTTGTTCATTCAGTTTATGCAAGTTGATGCTGGAATGGCTTTGTGTCAAACGAAATATATTGACACATTATTGTAGCATTTTGGCCTTGAAGACTATAAGCCTATTGCCACTCCTATGGAAACAGGTTTAAGATTGAGTCTTCATGATATTGGAGATGCATTTGATGTTGTTCTCTATCAGCAGGTTGTTGGATGCTTGATTTATTTATTCATTACTTGGCCAGATATTCAGTTTGCTGTCTCACAAATGAGTAGGTTTATGCATTGCCCAGGAGTCAAGCATTGGCAGGCGGTTAAGCGCATCTTTCACTACTTGAGTGGTACTCGGCTACTTGTGTTGCTTTATCCCAAGGGGGGATCACCACCGCTAGATTTGCATGCTTTTTCTGACTCTGATTGAGCTGGTTGCTATGACACTCGTGTGTCCACTAATGGTTTTTGCTTCATGCTTGGTAGCTCATGCATATCTTGGCTGAGCAAGAAGCAGCCTACTGTGGCCACTTCCGGTTGTGAGGCTAAATATAGGGCAGCTTTCACAGTGATTGTTGAGTGTGTGTGGCTCAGATGCCTTATGGCTGATTTGGGTGTTGGTCAGTCTTCTCCCACCACCATCTTCACTGACAGTCAAAGCGCATTGGCAGTTGCGAGGAACCCTGTGTTCCATGCTTACACTAAGCACATTGAGGTGCATTATCATTATGTCGGGGAGAGGTTCTCTATTGGGGATATCAACTTGGCATATGTGCCCACACAGGAGAACATTGTAGACCTTTTCACGAAGGCTCTGCCTAGGGAGAAGTTTGAAGCTTTCCGCAAAGCTTTGGGCTTACTTCCTTTTGTGGAGTGATTTCCACATAGCTTGCCACTTCCTTATACATGAGTGCCACCTACTTGTTCACCGCATCACTCCTAAGGGCGATTTATTGATATATTTAGGTAGTGATGTGCGTGAACACTCTAGGACCGTCGGGGCACTTTTTTCCCTCTTTAGGAGGTTTTTTTTCCCCGGCTTGTATATATGGCTATTGCCCTAATGGGCTACTTATCTTTGTACATTTTAGTAGTAATACATTCATTATTGTGTATTGTACTTCAAGCTTCTTCTTCTTCCTTGTGTTGTTCGTGTGCTTCCATAGTCTAACTCCAACACCAAGGCTATGCATGAATTGACTCAATTGGGAAACGGCATATTGTATATTCGTTCATGTGTTGCATGCATATATAAGAAATCCCATAAGTTTCTGATAAAGAGAAGTGTCAAATGCATCACTGGGATCCTAAATTGAGAACCTAAATCCTGTCTCAAGTGGTGTAGAAGCTGGTTTGCAATCCTCAAACTCAAAACACTGAATTAATTTTCCAACATACTTTGCTTGATGCATAATGATTCCCCCCTCAGCAGATACAAACCAAATGCCAAGGTAGTAGCTCAAAATACCAAGATAAGTGACATCAAAAGTATGTTGCAAATCAGCCACAAGAATGTCAAGTTTTGCATCACATGACCCAGTCAATAGTATGTCATCAACATAGAGAACAAGCACAATAAGAGAAGCCCCATATTTACATACATAGAGTGTGCTTTCAACTAGACTACATGTGAAGCCAAGAGCAATCAAGTGCTCATGGATTTTTTCATACCATGCACATGGAGCTTGCTTGAGACCATATATGGATTTATGCAAACAACAAACCATATGCTTGAGTGAATCACGTATGTGTAGTAACATGGGGAAAAAACCTCTAGCCAGCACTAGAGCACGAAAGATGAGATACTACATAGTATTGGGTGCAATCTTTCCCCATGCACTCTATTCGATGAGCCTACAGAGCACGTGTATTTGTAGGTTTTTTTATTACATAAAAAATATAGATTACAAAAAGGCCAGTGCTTCTAAAAGTAGGCATGAAAGTAAAAAGTTCCTCTCTTTTATGGAGGGTCTTTGCTTTTATTTACAAAAATCATGATCTATAGCAATCCTTATCTTAAGCATTATTTTTATGAATTTTTTGAAAGAACCCTCTATGTGGGTCTTTAATATATATATATATATATATATATATATATATATATATATATATATATATATATATATATATATATATATATATATATATATATATATATATATATATATATATATATATATATATATATATATATATATATATATATATTATTATTATTTTTTCTCTTATTTGTGTCACAGACACATCCAAAATGTCCACACCCATCCATGCCCTCATGAACATTCAACTACTATATCAAAACACAAAACACATTGATAGCTCAATAAATTAGACTCCCAAATTCAACATTCCATAAGTGATAACATTCCATGCCAATCCCACCTTCTAAGTCATGGGTTTGTGCAATCAATCAAACCCATGCCTCTCCTTCTAAGACGTGGGTTTGTGCAATCAATCAAACCCATGCCATTTTGCATAGAGCTCTGAAGGAAATCCAAGCTATCCGGAGGGCCAAAAGGGAGAATCTCTATATGAGACTCTCTTGGATAGAGAATAAAGTCAATAAAGGTAAATTCTAAAGAATTCTTAGACATGAAGAGAACAGGAAGAGGGAGAAGCTTCAAATGTACGTTAAAGACTAGTGAGTTGGAAAGGCAAACAAACCTACTAAATAACTGTGCAAACTCCTTAAGAAGAAGCAAATCAAAGAAGCTATTCCCAGGATGATAGACAATAATGGTGTGAGATTCTCCTTGGATGAGGGAAACTTTGAGCTAATTGTCAATCATTTCAAGCATCTTCTAGGGTTTTTTTACTCTACTTTCTTCTCAGAGGCATGATTGCATTGCCACCATTTTGAGGGTCAGATCCAAGAAACTTCTGTAGAATATCGCAATTTCTTGATTCTCTCATGATGGAAATGATGATTTTAGAGGTGGTTGATGCCCTCCCAAAAGGTTAAAGCCCGAGGTTGGATGGTTTGGCTAATGAATTTTACAAAACTTTAAGGATGTTCTAGTGGGCCCTCTTTTCTTAGTGTGTAGAGAGGTGATTTGTTTATGTGCTCTCCCGAGATTTTTGAATGGAGTTATTAAGCTCATCTAGAAGAAAGACAAGAAAACCAAAATTGAAAATTAGTGGCCTATCACTATGCTTCAAATGAGCTATAAGATCCTCTCCAAGGCCGTTTCTAATTGCATTGTCAGCCATCTCCATTCATGGATCAATGAAGATAAAAGAGACTTCATCAAAGGTAGGTCAATCCTCGAAGCCACCATCGATGTTTGAGAGCAGATTGAATATAAGAAGGACCCTCTCAAAACATCCTCTTCCTCAAATTTGATTTTGACAAAGCTTATGATATATTGGAGTGAGATTTTGTTCTTGAATCCATGGACCTCACTTTTGGTTCTAAGTCCATAATAATGATTTCCATGCTCTTAAAAGTTCTTTTTCTTGGATTAACATTAATGACAAGATCTCACGAGCTATCTTTTTGAAATGCTCTATGAGATAAGGGTGCCTACTTTCCCCTCTTTCTTTTGCCATGCCGATTGATTGTCTCAACTGCTTAGCTAATATTCAAGTCCATGGGGGGCATATTTGAGGTCTATGTGTTCTGAGGTGCTATAAGTAAATGGTGTTGAGATTCTTCATCGATGACACCAATGGGTTCCTTCAAAACATTGCTAAACCTATATCCAACTTTTGGCATCACCATTTTAGTTTTTGTGAGGCCTTTGCATATAGAATGAACCATCTGAAAACTATTTTCAAATCGATTCTTGTTCACCATGAAAAATTTTATAGAATCATGGTCATGGGTGTTAGGACCTTCCTTATGGCCAAGTCTTTTGCCAACAAGCTTCATGATTGGAATGATATCAACCCAATGTGCTTGGGTGGGATATGGTGGTCAACACGTTCATTTTCTCCTCTATTATCTATTTGTTGGCCTACTAGAGTCCATGCAACAAGCAGATGCAAAACTTGGAATGGTTATGTAGAAATTTCCTTTGGAGGAGGGATCCCATTAGAAGAGGGGTGCCAAAAATTAGATGGGAAATTCACTCTAGTCCAAGAGATGCAAGTGATATGGGTATTCTAGATATGAAAGCCCTTGCTAACAAGATGGTTATCAATTGGAAGATTAAAGCTCGGAGTAATGAGGAAGCTTCTTGGAGAATCTTATTTTTAGAAATATTAAAACGCTTTCTTTTATCGCAATCCCTAGGTCACCCTCTTAGTCATGCATTTCCAATTTATCCCTAGGGGTTTAGATATTTTTTGCTCTTTGTGGAGAGGGTGGAACAAGTTCAAGCCCCTTTGCACCATTAGTTAAGATTGGAAGTGGGTTGCAAACTTCAAATAACAATACGCTATATGGTTAACCAAGATAGAAAACATTGGATCAGATTTGAGGACATTAATCATAATTGTAGAATTGACTACAATATTTGGGGCTTCTTAACATGCACCATCTTCTCCAAGGATGACTTCCTCTCTCATGTGTTGATTGGCTATGATCTCCCTCATTTGGAAGGCTCGGAGTAGCATGTTGCCAATAAATTTGAGGAAATATTGAGAATGAGAAGAAATCTACATTTTCAGTACCAACTTCACAATGTTAGAACAAGAAACTCACATCATGCTTGAATGTGAATGAGGAATTGATCAAGTACAAGTTCATTACTTGATGCAAAAACCATAGTGATTTGATATTCCATGAGAATTCTTATCCATGTAAAATTCATAAGCCTTTGTAGATATTAGAACTTTATTCTTGCTAAATAATGAACAAGGGAGCTCAAATTCCACGAGTTTTTTTGAGGTACGTGATAAATCAACTACCTAGATCAAGTTTAGCTTGATTCTCTACTATCCTATATTATAGGGAAAGTGACTTTCATCACAACAAGCAATGCCATGAGGAAATTTGAATTCAAATCATTTTTAAGAGAATCATGGACTTCACAAAGATTCTATATAAAGACTCACAAACACTTGTAAAATATTTTAGAGGAATATACAACAAGTTCTTATTATCTCCTGGCTTATTGCTCATTTCTCTACATCATCATCTCCAAGATCTATGAGCTTGCAGAGGATAGTTCTCACTCCACAGAGGTCCAATGCCTATGCATAAGGGTCATTGGAAAGGTATTAGTTTCTAAATTATTTATACAAGTTTTTGCATCATTTAGCTTAGTCAATTGTGAGAAAGCGGATTTTTATGGTCTCAGGGTCTATCTCTACACATCCTTGAAAAGTTGGGATCACCACTAATAAATGTTAAGCTTTTAATTAGCACATATTTTGATGTTAAATCCAACTCTTCTATATAATAGAAATGCAATCCTATAAGTGACCTTCCTCTAAGAGGAATTTAGTCAATTGTAATCAGACTCGTACAACTGAACATTTAGAATTGCATGATCTATCCATAAATAGCAAGTCTTTTGCTCTAGCTTGTGTGCAAAACTATCTACTTTGAATTAAAATTTTCTCGTTGATTCTCCAAAGCACATATGGTGTTTTATTGCATCCACTTAAAGTTCATAAGGTGTATTAGACTCTCTAAAAGAAAAAGGGTAGGTCTTGTGCTACTTTGTTGGACACAACTTCAACACTTTCAACAACATATTTTCTACTACTCAAGCTTCTCCAAGTATTAACAGTGGTATCAAAGCTACATCAAGATGAGTGATGGGTTTCCTTCAATGATTGAGAAACTTGATAGGAACAACTATGTTACTTGGAAAATCAAAATGGAAGTTTACTTCCAAGGTATAAATCTTTATGGAATTGTTGCAAGTGATGGTTATGCCTGCTCCAAGATCCAAGGAAGGACCTACACAAGAGGAGACTGAGAAGCTCACACTATGGTGTGCGAGAGATGCTCACACGAGGTCTCATATCTCAAATTCTATCTCTTATTTCTTATTACCACACATTAAAGGTTGCAAAACATCAAAAGAGACTTGGAATGCACTTGGGACCTTCTCTGCTAGCACCAAAGCTAGGAATAACCATTTGTGGAATGAGTTCAATAAAATGAAGAAGACACCAAAGCAAACAATCACAAAGTTTATCACTAAAGTCAAGGAGGTTTAGCTTCAGTTGGAGATCTAATTGAAGAAGAGGATATCATGAGGAAAATATTGAATGGAATCACCAATGATAAGCAATAGCAATCCTTCATAATAACCTATGATCTTATCATGGGTGTGTAGACACTGGACTTTAACATATTCCTTGGACAACTCTTCAATCAAGAGGCCAACAAAAAATTGAAGAAAGGTAAATCTTATCAACATAACTCTACAAGTTCTCTTATGTAGACAAGAAAGATAAGAAGAACAAAGGAAAGAAGAAGGAAGATGATGATGAAGAAATCTCTGAAGCCAACTATGCAGAAAAGAGAAAGGGGAAAGGGAAGAAGAAAGGAGCAAAGCATGAAAAATCAAAAGGACAAGAGACCCAACCTTGTGCAATGTATCACAAGACCAACCACACCACTCAAAACTATTGGTTCAATGGAAGGACTCAAAAAGGAGGTGATAGAGGTGGATTTGGTAACTAAAGAGGTAGAGGTGGACAAAAGTACAACAATAACAATAGGATTGGGTAAGATTAAAAAACAGCTATACAAGAGAACGGGCCTAGTACCCATGGGACCCCCCAATCTCACAAAGCATGGGTTGCCTATGCATTTCTAGAGGACTTTACAAAGAAGTTTGATAATCCTCTTGTCTCCCTCATGTGGGGACCACTTGCTTTTATTCTTCTTTATGATGTCTAAAAGGTGGGGGCTTCTTACAATTGGAAATTCATTTGCCTAAAAGGAAAAGAGATTTTTTGGTCAACCATTATTTAGGAGGCTTTCCAAAGTTAGCAACACATCTTTCTTTCTAGATCTTCTACAGGGTCTCACCTCTTATAGCATTCCACAATGTTGAGGAACATTTGATCGCTTCATGCAGCAATGCTTGCTTCCAATTTATTTGTCCCTATAGCAGCATGGGTCCATCAAATTGAAATAGACTTGGGGCATGATTCTCCCAAGGGTCCAACAGACCAAAATAGACTTCGCGCACATTGCCATGTAGGGATCATTTGCACCAAGGGGGAATCCCACAAATTTTGTTAGCTTTTACATTGGTCTGAATTCCCTGGTGGAGGATTTACTGCATAAGCACATATATTTTTATATTAATAAAGGTGTTCCAAAGGGATTGGAACTTAAAGTCCCATCTCAAGCCCAACCAATCCAAGCACTATTTCCTATTAAGCGTGACATGAGGGTCCAAATTCTTCTTGAATCTCAGACTTTTATCAAGACTATTACCATTGTGCCATCTAAGACCCTCAGGAGAATCGTGAAAAATGAGGAGGTGAGTCCTCAAGTGCTCCCAAGCATTGAATCTACTATGTAGCAGGCACCATTTTTCATAGTCCACTCTTAAAGCTGGATCAATGTCCTCAAATCTAATCCATTGGCTAGTTTCTTGGTTCTAGATGTGTTTCCACAAACAAAAGCCTTTGTTCCAAAGTTTCTTGGCTTTCTCGATGTTCCAAGATTCCATGCCTCTGATGCCCATGATCAAGAACCAGACCGAATCATTTTGTATAATCCTTGCTACCCATGTCCAATCTTCATTGATCCTGAGGAACTCTTTAGTCTTGTTCCAATGCTTCTTCAGAGAGAAAACCAGGATTGAGTCTCTAGGAGTCACCAAAAAAGTGAGAACAAAAGGGTGAGAAGGTCGAGAACCTTCCACCCTACGAGGCCCACCAGCTTGAGAGCTTTCTTACTTCTAACAATAAATTTGGCCCAAGAGGCATCCGTGTTGCCCCAAGCTTTAACTAACCATTTTGTTGCTGACTTATTGGCCATTCCTTCAATGTCCAGAATGCCCAAACCACCTTGATCTTTTTGGTTAATGCAAGTAGACAATTCAATTTTGGGGATAACCCTTTTGTTAGGGTCACCCGTTTAGAGAAAGTTCTTGCAAATTCTTTCCAATTTGATAATCTCTTGGTCCTTCAATCTCTAGCAAGAGAGAAAGTAAAACATCGAAGCAAGAAGGAATGTGTTAACCACCATAGGATGACCCGCTAGGTCGATGTGCATACCTTCACAGTATGTTACCTTGTTCTTGAACTTAGAGAGAGCTCAATTCCATCTTTGTCCCATCGAAATGTTGAATCCCATATGAATATCTAAGAGGTAGAATATTTGTACGTCACGGATCTACTGGCATCCGTGGTCTAGTAACAATTGAGGGGGATGCCCCGTAATAGCCTGAAGCCAATTTTAGCATGATTTTTTTTTTATCTCGATGCTTCACAAAATGTATTAAGACAAGCCCAAAAGGTGGCAATGCTTATCAGATCACTATGCACAAAGCATTAGTGTCATAAGCAAAGAGTGTCATGATCATCTGCTCTTGATTGAGAGGAAGACTAAGGCCTTGAGTAAGACCTAGATGTGCTTGATGTTTAGCAAGGCAATTGAGACCATCAACTGCAATAGCAAAGAGAAGTGGGGCCAGTGAGCACCCTTTTCTGATAGAACAGTTTAATCTAATCACTTGAGAAATCTGGCCATTGATGTTAATTTGAGAAGATGCATTTCCCAACAACATAGAGACCATCTTAATGAAATTTTGTCCGAATCCCAAGTCTTTCAACACTTGGAGAACGAAGCCCACTCGAGTGTGTCATATGCTTTGTCAAAGTCAATCTTAAGGAACAGGATATCTTGTGTAGATTCTATAGCGAAAACCAGACCTTCCTAGACATCAGTAATGGCCTCAAGGATGGATCCCCCCTTGATGAACCCTTTTTGATCCTCATTGATCCAGTCTTGTAGGTGACCAGTAATACAATTCGCAATCACCTTTGCCAGGAACTTGTAACCAATTTGTAACATCATAATTGGATGGCAATTTTCAATCCTATTTTTGCTTCATTTCTTATGAATGAGCTTGATGAATCCTCATTGAGACATTTGGAAAGTGCACCAAAAGATATAGCTTCTTGCCACACCATTCATAATGGAGTAGACACCACATGCTTGAAGGTCTTGAAAATCTCATTGGTAAGGTCATCCAACCTCAAGCTTTTGCCATTAGGAAGGGAATTTATAACTTCAAGAATCTCAACATATGAGATGGGAGTTTCAAAAAGAGCTTTTAGATTTAGAGGGATTCTCTTGGATCTGAATCTAGATATGGCAGCCATGCAATCGTGCGTGTGATGAGAAAGTGGTGTAGGTACCCCTAAAAGCTGGGTGAAGTGATCAACAATCACTGTACTATTTTCTTTTTTCCATCTTGCATTCTACCCCATCGATATCCATCATGAAGGGGATCGCTTCCTTGGATTTCAAACACCAAGAGCATGTGGTTTGCCGATAAGAAGTGGCACTTGCTCACAATCAAGCCACATGGGAACCATTTCTTATGGAAGTACTGACAAAAGGAATCCAACGGGGCTTAAGACCAAACAATTGACCGGTTAGCCATGTTTTTTTAAGTTCTTCTTGCTTTACCACATTATCTTTGTTGGAGTTTGAGGTTTGAAGAAGCACGCAAACAACACAAGGAAGAAGAAGAAGAAGAAGAAACTTGGAGCACATCACACTATATTGAATGTATGACCAAGAGAATGTACAAAGATATATGACCCGTTAGGGTTATAGGCATATATATAAGCCGAGGGAAAAAACCTCCTAAAGAGGGAAAGAAGTGCCTAAGTGGTCCTAGTGTGTTCACATACATCACTACCTAAATATATCAACAAATCCCCCTTGGGAGTGATGCGGTGAACAAGGAGCTGGTATTCATGTATAAGGAAGTGCCAAGCTATGTGGAATCAATCCACAAAAGGAATTAAGCCCAAAGCTTTGCAGAAAGCTTCAAACTTCTCCCTAGATAGAGCCTTTATGAAAAGGTCTGCAATGTTCTCTTGTGTGGGCACATATGCCAAACTAATCTCTCAAGCAGAGAACCTCTCCCTAACATAATGATAGTGTACCTCAATGTACTTAGTGCGAGCATGGAACACAGGGTTCCTCGCAACTGCCAATGTGCTCTGACTGTCAGTGAAGATGGTGGTGGTAGAAGATTGACAAACACCCAAATCATCCATAAGGCATCTAAGCCACACACACTCAAAAGTCATTGTGAAAGTTGCCCTATACTCAGCCTCACAACTAGAAGTGGCCACAATAGGTTGTTTCTTGCTCAACCAAGATATGCATGAGCTACCAAGCATGAAGAAAAAACCACTAGTGGACACACGATTGTCATAGCAACTAGCCCAGACAGAGTCAGAAAAAGCATGTAAATCTGGTGGTAGTAATCCACCCTTGGGATAAAACAATCCAAGTATTTGGATACCACTCAAGTCGTGAAAGATGCACTTAACTACCCGCCAATGCTTGACACCTGGCCAATGCTTAAACTTGCTCATCTATGAGACAACAAACTAAATATATGGCTGAGTAATGCATAAGTAAATCAAGCATCCAACAACTTGCTGATAGAGAACAACATCAAATGCATCTCGAGCATCATGAAAAATCAATCGTAAACTTGTCTCCATAGGAGTGGCAATAGGTTTGTAGTCTTCAAGGCAAAAATGCTACAATAATGTGTCAATATATTTTGTTTGACACAAAGCTATTCCACCATCAACTTACATAAACTGAATGCCCAAATAATGACCGAAATGCCCCATATCTAACATCTCAAATGAGGCATGCAAATCAGCCTTTTAATTAGCAATATGCTTCTCATGAGGACCAATGAGCAACATGTCATCAACATAGACAACAATGATCAGAACCACATCATTTGCATGCTTAATGTATAAGGTGCTCTCAGTTGGACTATTCTCAAACCATGTGCAATCAAGTAGGCATGTATCTTTTCATACCAAGCACGTGGTGCTTGCTTCAAACCATATAATGCCTTTTTCAACCTTCACACTTTGTTTTCATGCCCTTTCCACACAAAACCATAGGGCTGAAAAACATACACTTCTTCATGCAACTCACCATTTAGAAATGCAGTTTTAATGTCCAACTGATGTATTCCACCCATGATGAGCTGCAAGTGCACAAATGCTACGAATAGTAGTCATTTGACATGTAGGAGCAAAGGTCTCATCAAAATCAATGCCTCTTTCTTGAGCATAACCCTTTGCAATAAGCCTAGTCTTATACCTATCAATTGTTCCATCAGGCTTATGCTTTAGCTTAGTGCCAATGGCCTTCTTGCTAGAAGGAAATTCACATAAAGACCATGTACCATTTTTCATAATAGCATCATATTCAGATTGCATAGTAGCCATCCAATTTTTTCGAATTTTGTGATTCATCAAACAAACTAGGCTCATTCTCATCATAGAGACTAGAGGTAGCTATAGCATAGCAATCTAATGCAAAAGAAGCATGATGAGAGCTTGAACAAGTATGATATGATAGAGGTGCATCTAATTTGCTATCTCGCAAAGTCTACACCAACCATTTAGGCATATTTTTTGCCTCCTCTATATGAATTCTCTCATCAATAAGTGCATCATGTAAATTTGCATCAAAAATGGAATGATCTACATCATCATGTGAAACCTATAAAGGATGAGGAATTGCCTCATTTGGACAATCACTAGACTATCCACCTATAAAAAGAGGAAGCAAAGTATCATACATATATTTGGAGCTAATTGATGTCTCCTTAGTACATGAAAGCAATGGCTAAATAACATCTTCCACAAAAAGAACATCACGGCTAACTAGAATGCATTTAGTTTGTGGATGATACAAACGGTAACCTTTGCTTTTAGAACTGTACCCAAGAAAAATACATTTCACTGCTATATCATCCAATTTCTTGTGTCGTTGTTTAGACACTAATGCATATGCTCGAAAACCAAAGACACACAAGTGAGCAATGAATGGCTTGCAACCATGCAAAGCCTCATATGGAGTGATAGATTGCAATGCTTTAGTGGGACAACTGTTAAGTACATATGTTGCACACATAACAACCTGAAGCCAAAAACTATGTGGTAAAGCCTGACTCTTGACCACACACCTCGCCATTTCCATGAGTGACTTGTTCTTCCTTTCAACAACTCCATTCTACTGAGGTGTGTATGACATTGTACACTGGTGTTTTATCCCACATTCAAGCAGAAATGCATTAAATTCAAAAAATATATATTCCACCACTCGATTAGAATGGAGGGTGTCCATTTTACATGCTAACAGATTTTCAGCCAAAACCAAAAACTATTTGAAGCACATAAACACTTCAAACTTTGCTTTAAGTGGATACACCCATGCACGCTTGGAAAAATCATCCATGAAAGTCACGAAGTAAAGGTAGTTCCCAAAGGAAGGTGTTTGCATTGGACCACAAACATCACTGTGAACAAGTTATAATTTCTAAGTAGCTCGAACTAAACCATCTTTTGGGAAGGAGGAACACTTCATTTTTCTCAAAATATTGCTTTTCACAGACATGTTTACTAGGTGCCTCGCATTTGGGAAAAGAGGAAACCATTTCACATTTCTGTAGGTTAACAAACTAGCAAAATTGAGATGACTAAAGCGTGCATGCCAAAGTTTTGCATCTGACATAGCATGAGAATCTTGAACTGCCATGCTAAATCATTCACAAATTTTGCATAATCTGTGATCTTATACAACCCACGACATAAAATGCCATATGCAATAATGATATTTCCATTTGACAGATCATGAATTGTACATCAGTCATCAGCAAATTTCAAAACCAAGCCGATCTTGGCTAATGCTAATACAGATAATAGATTTTTCTTGATCCCTAGCATAAATAAAGCATCCGACAATGTAAAAGAACTACCATCAGCAGTAGTCAGAATGATCTTAGCAACAAGATAAGAGGATTTGTTGGTGCATGTGACAATATTCCCTGTAGGGGCAGGCTCAAGTGAAGTAAAGAAATTGTATGCGAGGTAATATGTTTGGTTGCCCCACTATCAAAGTACCAAACATCTGAATCTATTGCAGACATACACTATTCATGAGAAGATGGGTCATAACTACAAACAGTGGTAAATGCCCATTCTTCATTCTGCACAAGATTAGTAGACTCTATTTTGGGTATAGAGGCTTCTGCAACAACCATTCCAGCCTCTTTCTTCTTTGCATCTTTTGCAGCCAATTTCGGACAATTCTTTATGACATGATCATTTCCTTTACAATATTTGCAAAAAAATATCTACTTTTCTGTTTTCTTCTCTATCATGTTTCTTTGATTGTGCAGAATTACTAGATTTCTACTTACTAGTAGATGAGCTCTATTTACCTTTGCCCTTCTGACTAGCTAGGAAAGCTTGATCTGCAATGTACATAATGGACCTGTTCTACCTAGACTGATCTTCCTACAATAGAACCAAGAGTAAATCCTCGAATGTTAAGGCATTTGGATTGCCTTTCATCATCAATCAAAGAGTAGAATCAAAACTCTGATATGAATCTGGAAGAACATTCAAAACAGTTTGCATAAGTAAACTGTCAGGCTAGATTTCATTAGTAGAAATCACTTGCTCCTTCAAATCTTTGATCTTTGTCAAAAACTTGTCCATGGAATCTCCTTCATTCATTTTCTCACTCTCCAACTGTTTTAAAAGGTAAACAACACGAGCCTCATTCCTTGCCTGGTATAAAGTTGTAAGTGTATCCCAAGCATCCTTTGCTATTCTGCAGGAGCGAATGTGATGAATAATGACATGTTTGACAAACAAGGCTATCAGTACATGTGTTTGAGCATCTTTACCATCCCAAAAAAGTTGCTCTCTAGTAGGTGCAGCAAAACCCGCAGCACGAACAAGAACGTGAAGAAAATCACCATTTCAATGTCATCTGCATCACCTTTAGTAACTGTGTTCATAGGTGTAATAAGATGTTTTTCAATATTGTGCACAATATTCTAGAATCCTTTTGCAACCAATACATGATGCATCATATAAGCCCATAATGGGTAATTGGTACCGTCCAACTTATCCTCAACAACTAAAATATGGAATACATCACTACTTCAGCCATGGCCAATGACTAAAATACCATGATGCAGAAAAATGATTGTATCTCAAAAAGTTGAATAGAACTACCCTATCAAGTTTTGCTAAACCTAGAGCAGACTTCGAGATGCTTATACTAACGAACTAAAATTTGTATATATCTTTGGCACAAAAAGACAAAATTGCCGCAGAAGCACTGTGATAGTGTATTCAGAGGCTGAAACGAGCTCAGATTGTTATTTTGACACCACACAACAAAGCTGTTTTGAACTCCTAATCGCCCTTAGTATGCTCACCAAATTTTGTGCGATTTTGAGACTGTGAACGGAGGAGTGTCGATGATGCCTTAGATGAAGCAATGACCTACTCTGATACCAATAATTGGAGTTTGAGGTTTGTGGAAGTGTTGGAGTTAGACGTCTGCGGAAGCACGCGAACAGCACAAGGAAGAAGAAGAAGCTTGGAGCACAACACACAATACTGAATGTATTACTAGAGAATGTACAAAGATAAGTAGCCCATTAGGGCAATAGGCATATATACAAGGGGGAGGAAACCTCCTAAAGAGGGAAAAAAGTGCCCTGGCAGTCCTAGTGTGTTCACACACATCACTACCTAAATATACCAACAAATCCCCCCTCGGAGTGATGCGGTGAACAAGGAGCTGGCACTCATGTATAAGGAAGTGCCAAGCTATGTGGAAATCACTCCACAGAAGGAAGTAAGCCCAAATCTTTGCAGAAAGCTTCAAACTTCTCCCTAGGCAGAGCCTTCGTGAAAAGGTATGCAATGTTCTCCTATGTGGGCACATATGCCAAGCTGATCTCCCCAGCAGAGAACCTCTCCCTGACATAGTGATAATGCACCTCAATGTGCTTAGTGCGAGCATGGAACATAGGGTTCCTCGCAACTGCCAATGCGCTCTCATTGTCAGTGAAGATGGTGGTGGCAGAAGTCTGACCAACACCCAAATCAGCCATAAGGCGTCTGAGCCACACACACTCAACAGTCGCTGTGAAAGCTGCCCTATACTTAGCCTCACAACTGGAAGTGGCCACAGTAGGCTGCTTCTTGCTCAACCAAGATATACATGAGCTACCAAGGATGAATAAAAAACCACTAGTGGACACACGAGTGTCATAGCAACCAGCCCAATCAGAGTCAAAAAAAGCATGCAAATCTAGCGATAGTGATCCCCCCTTGGGATAAAACAACCCAAGTAGTCGAGTACCACTCAAATAGCGAAAGATGTGCTTAACTGCCTGCCAATGCTTGACTCCTAGGCAATGCATAAACTTGCTCACCTATGAGATAGCAAACTGAACATCTGGCCGAGTAATGCATAAGTAAATCAAGCATCCAACAGCCTGCTGATAGAAAACAGCATCAAATGCATCTCCATCATCATGAAGACTCAATCATAAACCTGTCTCCATAGGAGTAACGATAGGCTTATAGTCTTCAAGGCCAAAATGCTGCAATAATGTGCCAATATATTTCGTTTGGCACAAAGCCATTCCACCATCAACTTGCATAAATTGAATGCCCAAATAGTGATGCAAATGCCCCAAATAAGACATCTCAAATGAGGCATGCAAATCAGCCTTAAAATCAGCAATATGCTTCTCAATAGGACCAGTGAGAAAATAGACAACAATGATCAGAAGCACATCATTAGCATGCTTAACATATAAGGTGCTTTCAGTTGGACTGTTCTCAAAACCATGTGCAATCACATAGGCATGTATCTTCTCATACCAAGCACGTGGTGCTTGCTTTAAACCATGTAATGCCTTCTTTAACCTGCACACCTGGTTTTCATGCCCTTTCTGCACAAAGCCACGGGGCTGAAAAACATACACTTCTTCATGCACATTCAAAAATGTTGTTTTAATGTCCAACTGATGTACATTCCAACCATGATGAGCTGCAAGTGCACAGATGCTCCGAACAGTAGTCATACGGCATGTAGGTGCAAAGGTCTCATCAAAATCAATGCCTCTATCCTGTGCATAACCCTTCGCAACAAGCCTAGCCTTATACTTGTCAACTGTACCATCCAATTTACACTTCAGCTTGTATACCCACTTAGTGCCAATGGCCTTCTTTCTAGGAGGCAAGTCACATAAAGACCAAGTACCATTTTTCATTATAGCATCATATTCAGATTGTTGGAACATCAAGCTTACACTATGCTTGAGGTGGATTTGATCTACATCAAAGGCTATCGCGTCAAAAGAATATCCGTTGGAGAGTTCTTTTTCTTATGCTCATTTATTGTATTTTTTGAGAGATTTTTGATGGTTCATTTACCGTTGTAAAAGCCTTGATCTTACACATGTAAACGTAGAAAGATAAAGCCCAAATCCCACGAATTTGTGGTGGTTGAAGTTGCATTCAATCAAGCAATCAATCACCTAAAAGTAGATCAAACTAGATCTTTACTTTTATTAGATTGTAGAAAAGTGAATCGATTCCCTCCAACAACCATTCCCACCTTCATTTGAATTCAAATTTCACTTTTAGAAGTCATGGAACACTCCTAGAGTCTATATAAAGACTTGAAATCACTTGTACATTACATGGAAGCAATATACATACACTTGTTACCATCATTGTCTTGCTCCTTCACTTCTCTGCATCATCTTCTTCACCAACAGTAATCTTGCAGAGGCTGCTGCTCTCTCTTCAGAGCGTCAAATTGAGTGCAACATGAGTCATTGGAAAGATATTAGTGTCTAGTTTATGCTTATAGATTTTCATATCATTTGGTTCAGTAGATTGGGAGAAATCTGAGTTTTTCGGTCTGGTGGTCAATCTCTGCATATTCCTGAAAAATAGGAAGTACCACCGGTGAATGTCGCATTTATTCCTATAGCATATTTTGCTTATTCCTTATACTTTTGTGTATTCCATACACTGAACCCTGTGTATCACTCCCATAAAAGGATTTTTTTCTAATTGTAATCACCCTGGTCGCTATGGGCATTTGAAGTTCATTGTCTCATCCATAGATAGTAAGTTTTTTGAGATGGTCGACCCGCGAACCTATCTGTTTTGTATCGACTCATTCTCCTTGATGCTCCAAAGTACATAGTGTGTTTTTTTGCAGTTATTGCATGCCTATAAGTTCTATTTGAGTCTCCATAAGCTCAAGGGCTGGTCTTGTGCCGGTTGGCTTGACCAAACTCCGTCGCTTCGAAATGCACTTTTCTACCTTCTACAAGCTTCTCCAAGATCTTTCAGTGGTATCAGAGCTAGATCAAGATGGGTGATGGCTTTCCCTCAATGATTGAGAAGCTTGATCGACGCAACTACACGGCTTGGCAAATCAGAATGGAGGCCTATTTGTAAGGTAGAAATATTTATGGAATTGTAGCAGGTGATGAAGTTATGCCTATTCCAAGATCCAAAGGAGGACCTACACAAGAGGAGACAGATAAACTCACACTTTGGTGCGCAAGGGATACTCAAGCAAGGTCGTACATAATAAACTCTATCTCTAACTTTCTATTACCACATATTAGAGGATGCAAGACATCTCAAGAGACTTGGGATGCCCTCGAGACTTTCTTTTCTGCTAGTACCAAAGCAAGAAAGAATCATCTTTGGAACGAGTTCAACCAAATGAAGAAGACACCTAAACAAACCATCACAGAGTTTGTTACCAAGGTCAAGGAGGTTGCGGATCAGTTAGCATCCATTGGAGAGCTGATTGAAGAAGAGTTCATCATGAGGCAAATTCTCAACGGCATTCGAAGTGATAAGCAATGGCAATCCTTCACGACGGCTTATGATCTCATCATGGATGTGCAAAATCCAGACTTCAACATCTTTCTTGGACAACTCTTCAATCAAGAAGCCAAGAATAACATAAAGGAAGGTAACTCTTATCATGGTAATTCAACTAGTGCTCTATATATAGATAAGAAGGATAAGAAGTAGATAGGCAAGAAGAAGGAAGAAGATGAAGAAGAGACTTTTCAAGCCAACTTTGCAAGCAAGAGCAAGTGGAAAGGGAAGAAGAAAGGACCAAAGCAAGACAAAGTCAAAGGTCAGAATGTTCAACCTTGTGTCATATGCGATAAGACCAACCACACCACTCAGAATTGTTGGTTCAATGGGAAGACCCAGAAAGGAAGTGGAAAAGGTGGATATGGCAGCAATATAGGGAGAGGTGGACATAACTTCAACAATAACAATAGAAGCTATAATAGAAGGGACTACAACAATTATCCAGAAGATCAACCACATAAAGACTCATTGCTTCTTATGAATCTAAGCCACAAAGAAGGTAAAGAAGATGATCATTTGTTCTACATAGATTCAGGATGCTCGAATCATGTTACAGGCAACATTGCTCTTCTATCTGATTTGGAAAGTCCAACGCATAGACATGAAGTGCAAACAAGGGATGACACAAAGCACAATGTGGAGAAGATTGGTAATGTCAAAGCTTCCAATGGCAGGACAAACATTCTGAGTAAGGTTCTCTATGTACCCACTATCACTAAAAACCTAATAAGTGTAGGCCAAATAGTTGAAAAAGGCTTGCAAGTTAGGTTCACCCAACATGGAGCTTTTGTGGAAGATCCATGTCAAGGCTTCAAGAAGATAGCCGGAGGTGAGAAGCATGGTAGGCTCTTTATTTTTGAAGTAGGAGAAACCAGGAACATAGCTCTATTCAACTTTGGGTCTCAATCCCTAAGTGAGTTTGAAGTGTGGCATGAGAGACTTGCTCATGTGAATGAAAGAACCTTGAAGGATATATGCAAGGATCAAAGTGTTTTGGGACTGCCGAACATATCAAAGCAACACATGATGAACAAGTGTGATGCATGTCAGATTGAGAAGGCACAAAGACAACCATTCAACCACAAAGGCTACATCCACAACAACTTATTGGACTTAGTACATACAGATGTATGGGGACCAAGTCAAGAACCTTCATTGGCAGGATCAAGGTATTATGTCTCATTTATTGACAATCATAGTAGATGGACTGTTCTATAATTTATCAAGAGTAAGAATGAAGTGTTTGATTGCTTCAAGAAGTATCTTGCACATGTGGAGAATCATACAGGTAGATCACTAAAGAAGCTCAGATCTGATGGAGGGGGAGAATACTTCTCCAAAGAGTTTGATGAGTTATTGCCAGGAAAAAGGTATCAAAAGGGAAGTGACTACTAGGTACTCTCCTCAACTAAATGGAATTGCAGAGAGGAGAAACAAGACATTGGTTGGATCAGCCCGAACAATACTTGAAGAGAAGAAGTTGCCACATTATCTATGGGCAGAAGCTATTTCAACTGTTGTGTACCTTGTCAATAGACTACCATCCAAATCACTTCAAGGTATGACTCCTTATGAAGCATGGCATGGAAGAAAAACTAGTCTTGGACATTGCAAGGTTTTTGGTTGTTTAGCTTATGTTCATGTACCATCACAAATAAGAGGTAAGGTAGATGAAAGGGCAACAAAGGCAGTGTTTATTGGATATGATTCAACTCAGATGGGTTACAAGTTCTTCAATCCTTCAACCAAGCAATTCACTACAAGTAGAGATGTTCTGTTTGAAGAACACAGGTCTTGGTATGATGCAGACAAACAAAAGGTAACACTACCATATTATCTTTATTCTGACTCTCATCAATTAGGAAGCAAGCATGATACACAGGTCCAGGATCCAAGAAGTGATACAGACGATGACCAAGATGAAAGAGAAAAGGATTACAAGCTATGGAATTCAAGAGGCAAAGCAAAGATGCAAGAGGTTGGAGAATGCTCCAAACAAGCACCTAGAAGATCAGCAAGAGAGAAGAAACAACCAGAAATGTATGGATATGATTCCACATTTGTTACAGAGCATTCAATATACTTGGCAAAAGACTCTATTTCAGAGGAACCCTCAACCTATGAAGAGGCAAAGGTATGTGTATGCTTATGTGCATCTTTCAAAATATTCGCGTAAAATTTGATTATTTTGGATGGCAAGATACGATTGTTTGTTTTGTAGGATATGAAGTATGTACCTTCATTGAATGATTTGTCGATTCTATCATATGTTCAGTTTGAAAGAGTGAGAAGTGGGATTATAATTGCTATTCAAAGAATTTGGCACTGTTTATAGGCCATACGATGGTGACCTGGATGAATCGCATGCACAGAGGTTACTCAAGATAGAGCAACCTGATTATAAGGGACTAGTACCAGCAGGATTCCTGGGGTATGCAGTAAACCTCTTGCATGTCAATGATGAGCATATGAACTTAAGGATAAAAAGTGAAAATCATGGTGGCTTGAGAGGATCACTTTTATACAGCTTGTTCAAAGAACTCCAAGTTTATGACACTGAAGTTTTTTGAACAAGCTGTATAAAAGTGATCCTCTCAAGCCACCATGATTTCCACTTTGTATCCTAAAGTTTAGATGCTCATCATTGACATGCAAGAGGTTTACTACATAGCCTAGGAATCCTGCTGGCAGTAGTCCATTATAATCAGATTGCTCTATCTTGAGTAACCTCTGTGCATGCGATTCATCCAGGTCATGTACCATTGTATGGCCTATAAACAGTGCCAAAATCTTTGAATAGCAATTATAAATCCATTTCTCACACTTTCAAACTGAACATATGATAGAATCAACAAATCATTCAATGAAGGTACATACTTCATATCCTCCAAAACAAACAATCGTATCCTGCCATCCAAATAATCAAATTTTACGCGAATATTTTGAAATATGCATTAATAGTTTTAAAAGATGCGCAGATAAAAGTGTCCATTGAGTTTAAGTTCTTGTTCTTACCTTATCTAAAGTAAGAATAGAAACCTGCATGTATTTATATACATATATATTTATGCATATATATATAAATCGATAGAAAATTGAAAATTATAACTTAATAGTGTCGAAACAGATACATTACTCCATCCAAAACGATTTTGAAGGTTGAGAATAAGTAAGCTCGCACTTAGTCGTGTCAAACGACTTCCTTCATATACATGCTTTAGACATTCCTCTCGAAGATATTTCTCATTTTTAGAAATATCAATGCTCTCACCGTCATTTTGATACCAATCCTCAATAAAATCTGCCATGCCATCATCTTCATCATTGTCACACAAATCTTATACTTTATTGTCTTTTGAATATAGATCTTTCAACTTTGCATATTGCACAGGATTAGTTTTGTGTAGCCTCCTCATGGAAGCTTCTGATAAATGAGGTCTTACTGGTAATTGTGAATGCTGTGGAGGAATGTCATCAACATCATACGTTGGAATCTACACATATAAATAAAATTCATTAGTATTCCATAAATGAAAAAATTAGTAAACTTTAAATAAAAAATTAAGTATATAACTTATTAAATATGGATAAAGAAATTTTTATTCTCTCTAGCTAAAAGGTGCTCTTGGAGGTCTACGCCATCCATAATTCACTAATAGTTCATCACCAGCTTGTAATGTAGTAATAGCATTGACAACTATGTATCTTGATACATCTCTACTCATGTATGGTGATTCATGACTATTTTCACGCTCCTCAAATGTGCAATTAGTCCTTGAACTATTATGTAAACCTCGACTACTATTTATTAAACCTGCTATATTTCCATGTGTGTAAGATCTTCCATCAATATATAATCTTTCATTTTCTGCATGTAAAATCCTTCCTTCTACTAGTAAGGGATGCTGCATTCAAGCATATTCCATAAGTACTCATGCTTTGAACATAACGTGAAAGTCGATGCCAATCTCCCCATCCATATATAGGACCACAAAATGACGTAAGAGTGACTTCAGAGTTCGGAGGCACATACAAATCCTCTACAATAAAGAGACCACGACCAGCATTAGTAATAGTGGATGGAGCAATCATATAGCGATTACCCCAAAAGTTGAAAACCTCTCCATCTAAAGGAAGTGGTCCTCTATTCCATCCTCCATATCTTCTTCTATCATATGTTTGTACTAAAGAACGATCACGAGCTGGCAATGGATAATCTCCAACCGTTTCATTCTCTAAACGAGGAGGTAGAGGATTTCTAGAAACCTCTACTTGTAATTGATGAACAGCAAGTCCATGACGTGTACGAGGTATATTAACATTATGAGAAAAATTATCATCATCGTCATCATCATCATCGAGCAAGTATTCCTGTATATCAACAATAATTTGATTTTATATATGGTTTTTAAATAAAATAATGACATTAATATATATAAAAAATACATACCCAAGCATTATCACGTTGACTAGGTGATGGTGCACGCTCAAAAGTACCATACTCTGCCTCATGTTCAATACATTCCAATCGTGGTCTTCGATACGTGCCATAACAAGAGTTACACCAACATATAATATGCTCTTCATAGTAAAATTCATCATAATTCCTATCGGAGGACACATGTGAAGTCGTTGCATGGGTAGGAGGTGGTGGAGTACCCTCTGATTGATCAGAATCTGCACATAATAAGAAACAAAAATATATATAAGTTATGTATCCATCAGATATATTTAAAATTAAATGTTTGATATACTTACAGTATAAAGTCGTTGCCCGATGAGGAGATGGTGGTGGAGTTCCATCTGATTGATCAGAATCTACAAATAATGGTATTTGATATTAATAATCTGATTATCTACATACACAAAAAAACATATATATATATTTACACACACACATATTCACATATACACATTTATACATACACATATATTCACATATACACTACACATTATTGTGGGATAAATGCATGTATTTTGTATGAATGAGTGTATATGCATGCATGTGTGTGTATGTATATATGTGGATATCTATATGTGTGTTTATGTTATATGTATGTATATGTATATATGTATACATATATATATGCGTATATGTTTGCATGTATATGTGTATGTGGATATGTGTATGTGGATATGTGTATGTGTATGTGTGTGTATATATGTGTATGTATTCTGATTTTTTTTTCGTTTGAGATTAAATTAACAGGAGATATTGTATGGTCGAAAAAAATAAGAGGCGAGCTAACATACCACCTGAGTCATGGTAGTTTTTTCGTAGACAGCTACGTCTTCAAGAGTCATTTCCTCAACAGAAGGTATACAAGTTAATAGTTTATATTTATAATTTTTATATATTTTAGTAATTTTTTACATTTAATTTATGTATTTTTTTCTTGAATAAACAGGCTGCTGCAAAGAAGAGAGTGGAGTCGGGCCACACATCGCACCTAGCCCAAATGGGCCATAATGGTTTTGTAGCTACATTTGTAAGTATATGTGTTATTGTGAGTATATTTTTTATTTTAGTTAAAATGCAAGTAACTAATGTTTTTTATTTGTTTCATTGCAGCGGAAGGATTATGGCCGATATCCTACGAAAGATGAGATCGAGTATGCTACACATTTTGGATACCGACATTTGAGCGAGTATATACAAGATCATCCTGATGCCTTTGTGAGTATTTTTAAATTTTATATAATTATTTTATTTTTATGAATGGTTTGATTGTTTTATTTATTTATGTTTGTTACATGTAATACAGGAGTATTATGGAGAGACAAATATGGATGAGGTGGAGAGATAGACACAGGAGGGACGATCTCGATCGTCACAGGGTGATCATGACGATGAGGATGAGGAAGATCAGGATGATCATGATATTGCTGATGATGATGATTAGGATTTTAGTTGATTATGACATTGGATTATATGTATTTACATTGATATATATATATATATATATATATATATATATATATATATATATATATATATATATATTTTATCTATATATGTTTCATTTCAGTTATGTTTGAATTGTGTGTATGGTATTAAGTAATGAAGAGTTTTGTTCTATTGATTGTTATTATTGTTTATATTAAGCATGTGTTTTAATACTTTAATTATATAATTCATTCATATGTGTGTACTTAAGTGTATATGTATGTATGTGCATGTGTATGTGTGTGTATATGTATGTATGTGCATGTGCATGTGTAAGTGTATATGTGTGTATGAGTATGTGCATGTGCATGTGTATGTGTGTGTATATGTATGTGCATGTATATGTGTAACTCTATGTGTATATGTGTGTATGTGCATGTGTGTGTGCTGTGTATATGTGTTTTAATACTTTAATTATATAATTCATTCATATGTGTGTACCTAAGTGTATATGTATGTGTGTGTATATGTATGTATGTGCATGTGTATATGTGTGTATATATATGTATGTGCATGTGCATGTATAAGTGTATATGTGTGTGTGAGTATGTGCATGTGCATGTGCATGTGTATGTGTGTGTATATGTATATGCATGTATATGTATAACTCTATGTGTATATGTGTGTATGTGCATGTATATGTGTATATGTAGGTATGTGCATGTGTATATGTGGATGCATGTGTATGTGGATGCATTTCCATTTGCATCCATGTGCATGCATTTGAATGTGCATGCATGTGGATGTGCATATACATGTATTTGCGTATATGTATTTGTATATATATATTTGCAATAATGCATGCATGTAAATCTTTTTATGTGGTTGTAGAAATGTTTGTGCATATGCATGTGTATATGTGTGTATGTCTAAGTGTATGTTCACATGTATCTGTGTGTATATATGTGTGTGTATGTGCATATGTATATGTGTATATGTGTGAAAGTGCATCTTCATCATGTATAAGTGTATAAGTGCATATCAATAAGTGTGAGTATGCTATCTAATGAATATAACACAATTCAAATGATATACAAAGAATAGAAATTGTTTTTGCTTGGTTAGCTTCTTGAATAACCTGCAATAAAGAGAGAGAGAGAGAGAGACAGAGAAAGAGAGAGAGAGAATTCAAAGAGAGAAAGATGTAGAAAGAGAGAAACAAAGACAGAGGGAGACAATAAAAGAGAGCTTAGGCAAAACAACAATTCTGCATATACTTGCTTTAGCTCGTAAGTGCAGCGCAATTGCGAACGTTGGAGAGCTCTTCGATCGGATGCATGAAAATGCCGATCGAAGAGCCTCCAATGTTTTAATTTTTGTCCGTCAACAGACCGTCCTGTAAACGATGCTATTCGTCGTCGCATAAGCGACACTTTTTAGCGTCGCTTATGCGACCGCAAAGTGTCGTCCCTTATGTGACGTAAAAGAGTGTCGCTTATGCGATGTAAAAGAGCGTCGCTTATGTGATGTAAAACAGCATCGCTTATGCGACGCTTTTAAATGCGTCGTGTTAGCGACGCTGTATGGGAGCGTCGCACCCCGTCGTGCCACAAGTCGCAAAAAACATCGTTCACTTCGTCGTTTAATCGACGGTCTGCACGCGACGCTAATTACGACGCATGTTGCAATTTTATAGTGACGAAATTCTATCACTTTAACCGTCCCTATACGCCCGTATTCCTTGTAGTGATATTTATAATTTTTATATATTTTAGTAATTTTTTACATTTAATTTATGTATCTTTTTCTTAAATAAACAAATTGTTGCAAAGAAGAGACTGGAGTCGGGCCACACATCGCACCTAGGCCAAATGGGCCATAATGGTTTTGTAGCTACATTTGTAAGTATATGTGTTATTGTGAGTATATTTTTTATTTTAGTTAAAATGCAAGCAACTAATCTTTTTTATTTGTTTCAATGTAGCGGAAGGATTATGGCCGATATCCTACGAAACATGAGATCGAGTATGCTACACATTTTGGATATCGGCGTTTGAGCGAGTATATGCGAGATCATCCTGATGCCTTTGTGAGTGTTATTAAATTTTATATAATTATTTTATTTTTATGAATAGTTTAATTGTTTTATTTATTTATGTTTGTTATATGTAATACAATAGTATTATGGAGAGATAGATATGGATGAGGTGGAGAGACAGACACAGGAGGGACGATCTTGATCGTCACAACGTGATCATGACGATGAGGATGAGGATGATCAGGATGATCATTATACTGTTGATGATGATGATCATGATGATGATGATTAGGATTTTAATTGATTATGACATTGGATTATATGTATTTACATATATATATATATATATATATATATATATATATATATATATATATATTATCTATATATTTTTCATTTCAGTTATGTTTTGAATTGTGTGTATGGTATTAAGTAATGAAGAGTTTTGTTCTATTGATTATTATTATTGTTTATATTAAGCATGTGTTTTAATACTTTAATTATATTTTTCAATCATATGTGTGTACCTAAGTGTATATGTATGTGTGTGTGTATGTATGTATGTGCATGTGTATGTGTGTGTATATGTATGTATGTGCATGTGTAAGTGTATATGTGTGTATGAGTATGTGCATGTGCATGTGTATGTGTGTGTATATGTATGTGCATGTATATGTGTAACTCTATGTGTATATGTGTGTATGTGCATGTATATGTGTATATGTAGGTATGTGCATGTGTATATGTGTTTTAATACTTTAATTATATAATTCATTCATATGTGTGTACCTAAGTGTATATGTATGTGTGTGTATATGTATGTATGTGCATGTGTATGTGTGTATATGTATGTATGTGCATTTATATGTATATGTGTAACTCTATGTGTATATGTGTGTGTACATATGTGCATATATATGTGTATAATGTATGTATATGCATGTGTATATGTATGAAACATGCATGTGTATGTGGATGCATTTCTATTTGCATCCATGTGCATGCATGTGGATGTGCATATACATGTATTTGTGTATATGTTAATGTGTGTATGTATATATATATATATATATATATATATATATATATATATATATATATATATATATATATATATATATATATATATATATATATATATATATATATATATATATATATATATATATATATATATATATATATATATATATATATGCAATAATGCATGCATGTAAGTCTTTTTATGTGGTTGTAGAAATGTTTGTGCATATGCATGTGTATATGTGTGTATGTCTAAGTGTATGTGCACATGTATCTGTGTGTATATATGTGTGTGTATGTGCATGTGTATATGTGTGAAAGTGCATCTTCATCGTGTATAAGTGTATAAGTGCATATCAATAAGTGTGAGTATGCTATCTAATGAAAATAACACAATTCAAATGATATACAAAGAATAGAAATTGTACTTACAATAGTTAGCCATACTTTTTGCTTGGTTAGCTTCTTGAATAACCTGAAATAAAGAGAGAAAGAAGAGAGAGAGAGAGAGAGAGAGAGAGTTCAAAGAGAGAAAGATGTAGAAAGAGAGAAACAGAGACAGAGGGAGACAATAAGAGAGAGCTTCGGCAAAACAACAATTCTGCATATACTTGCTTCAGTTCATAAGCGCAGCGCAATTGCGAACATTGGAGAGCTCTTCGATTAGATGCGTGAAAATGCCGATCGAAGAGCCTCCAACATTCTAATTTTTTTCCGTCAACAGACCGTCGTGTAAGCGATGCTATGCGTCGAGTTGGCATTGCATAAGCGACATGTTCTAACATCGCTTATGCGACGCCAAAAAGCGTCGCTTATGCAACGTAAAAAAGTGTCGCTTATGCAACGCTATTTAAAACCTTCATGTTAGCGACGCTCTATGCGAGCGTCACAGACCCCATCACGCCACAAGTCGCAAAAAATGTTGTTTAGTTCATCGTTTAATCGACGGTGTGCGCACGACGCTCATTACGATGCATTTTGCAATTTTATAGCGATGAAATTGTGTCGTCTTAACTGTCACTATATGCCCGTATTCCTTGTAGTGTCCATTTTCCTTTGCCCTTCTGACTAGCCAGGAAAGCTTGATCTACAACTCGCATAATGGATTTATTCTGCCCGGACTGATCTTCCTGCAATAGAACAGAGACTAACTCCTCAAATGATAAGGCATTTGGATTGCCTTTCATCATCAACTGAAGAGTATAAGCAAAACTCTGATATGAATCAAGAAGACCATTCAGAATGGTATGCACAAGTGAGCTATCTGGTATAACCTCATCAGAAGAAATCAATTGTTCCTTCATGTCTTTGATCTTCATTAGGAAACCGTTCATAGAATCACCTTCATTCATGTTCTCACTCTCCAATTGTTTTTGGAGGTAAGCAACACGAGCCTCATTCCTAGCTTGGTACAATGTGGTAAGTGTATCCCAAGCATCCTTAGCTATTCTGCAAGAGCGAATGTGAGGAATAATGGCACGTTTGATAGACAAAGATATCAATGCATTTGCATGGGCATCTCTGCCATCCCAGCAAATCTGCTCTGCAATACGTGCAGTAGAAACCGCAGCACGAACAGGAATATGCAGAATATCATCATCTTCGACACCTTCTGCATCAGCTTCAGTACCTACAATTGTAACAGTTGAAGGTGTGATAGGACATTTTTCGACACCCTGCACAATGTTCCACAGTCCTTTTGCAACCAACACATGTCGCATCATATAAGCCCATAACGGGTAGTTGGTACCATCCAACTTATCCTCAACAACCAATATACAGAATACATCACTGCTTTCAGCCATGGCCAGTGACTAAAATACCTTGATGTAGAAAATTGACTGTATCTCAAAAAGTTGAACAGAACTACCGAGACAAATTCCACTAGACCTGTAGCAGACTTCGAGATGCTTATACTGGCAAATAGAAATCGGTATATACCTTTGGCACAAAAAGACGAAATAGCTTGCACAAGCACTGTGATAGTGCATTCGAAGGTCGAAAGGAGCTCAGTGCGTTCGTGCGATTCTGAGACTACAGTCGAAGGAGTGTCGACGGCGCCCTAGATGAAGCGACGACCTGCTCTGATACCAATTGTTGGAGTTAGACGTCTACGGAAGCACGCGAACAGCACAAGGAAGAAGAAGAAGCTTGGAGCACAACACACAATATTGAATGTATTACTAGAGAATGTACAAAGATAAGTAGCCCATTAGGGCAATAGGTGTATATACAAGCAGGGGTGAAAAAACCTCCTAAAGAGGGAAAAAAGTGCCCCGATGGTCCTAGTGTGTTCACGCACATCACTACCTAAATATATCAACAGGAAGCACGCGAACAACACAAGGAAGAAGAAGAATCGCACAACACACAATACTGAATGTATTACCAAGAGAATGTACAAGGATATATGACCTGTTAGGGTTATAGGCATATATACAAGCCTAGTGAAAAAACCTCCTAAAGAGGGAAAAAAGTGCCTCAACAGTCCTAGTGTGTTCACACACATCACTACCTAAATATATCAATTATCTTCCCTTTGAAGGGAGATGACTAGAGGCTTGACACCAAAAAGCTCCAAAGACATGCTGAAAGTCTTGTCCTCCCCCTTTAGAACCACATTACTTAACATTAGCGAGGGGGTAATCTCTGCCATGAAGCAGACAAAGAAAACCCAAAAATCTAACACCCCCCCCCTCACAATATTGGCCATACCTCAAAAGAAAACTACCCAAACGACCAAGCAACCAACACTTAAAAAACCTCTTTGATTTCCTCTTCTCTTTTATTTTATTTTTCTCTTTTTTGTTTGACCTTCTTTTACTTATTACTTTTTAATCCTTTATTTACATGCTTTTGAAGTGGATCTTCGTTGTACATTTAATGAAGTGGAGTTGAAGCAACGCTAGGGACTGCGAAACTTAATAGGGGAACTTTTTCTTTACTTCAAAAATTCTAAACAACGAATAGATACGCATCTTTAAGGAGCCTGCTTCTTGTTTCAAACTCCAAAAAGTTTTTCGCGGGTTGAATTTCTTATTACTTTACTTTATTTTCTGTTTCAAAAAAAAAGTTCTTGAAATGGAAAGGCATGAAGATCAAAGCAACGCTACCCTATCCGATAGAGCACAATGCCACGTGTCACTCCTACCCAACAGAGTTGCGATGGGACCGTTATATTCTCGCGAGGCCATCGCCAACTGACAAGAGCATAGCGTCGCAATGCCCTGCAACTAGATCATCCCAATGCCCCAAGCAAGATCGTTGTGATGCCCCAAGCAAGACTGTCCCGATGCCCCAAGCAATATAGTAGCTATGCCCTTGTCATCTCCATAGAATTTTGGGTTGGAAAAGTGGATAAGCCTAATAAACACATGTTTGACCTTATGAGGAAAAAGAAAGCTAGAAATTTCATTCCCTTGCTTACGAAGTGTTCTGGTTGTCATGCTACTTGTGTTAAGGAGAACTTGCAAGAGGCTTTAAGCTTCTTTACCAATGTTTTTCTCTATGCCTCACAAGGGAGGGGAGCACATCTGGAGGGCCAAAGCCACTATTGCTCTTAAAAGGAAGAAAATGATTCCTAAGGGTCTAGCTTCCCTCCTGGATCTCCCCCTCTCTGTCGGTGAGGTTAGAGAAACGATTAGTAAATTGAAACCCGGTAAGTCTCTTGAACATGATGGTATTCCCAATGAATTCTTTCAAGAGCTTAAGGAAATTGTGGTGCCCATTATTCATATTGCCCTTTGGATCCCGTATACGCATGAACACAAAGGATAGTACAAAAACAAGAGACAACACTAGATTGGGTACAATGTCCCCCCACATGCTCTGATGGATGATTCTATCAGAGCATGTGTATTTATAGGTAATTCATATTACATCCTGAATAGAAGATACATGAGGGCCACACTTTAAATAACGTGCTTTCGTTTTATTTACAAAAATAATTAAAAATACTATCTTCTAAAAATAACTATTTTCTAAAAATATTCTTCTAAATATTTCCAAAAATATTTGAATAAGTCCATGCATGTTCACACCTTCATGGATCTTCACCTGCTAAATCAAAACACAAAACACATTAAAACCCTCAACGCATTAAAATCCATTCAACATTCCAATACTCCATAAAGTATAACATGCCTCCCAGTTGACGAGCAACTGATCTCTATTGATAAAAATAAAATAGACATGGATGGCCACTCACATGTCCCATCATTGAACAATCATAAGCATGTTCCATGTAAAAACACATGCATGGAATTGAAAAACTGGAATTTAATGTGAATGTGAATTTAATGTGAATGTGAATGATAACCAGGGGTAAAGTCTATTTTAGAACTTAAATGCAATCCAAAAGTGATTACAAAAATAAATATCTTGATATAGCAGTCTATTTACTAACCATGAATGATTAGTAGCAGGTTGAAACAAATTACATGCCTTTGCTCAATGTAACATCAAGAAATAAGAAACTTTTAGTATGTTATATATACTTGAATGCATATGCATACTAATTTGCTAAAAATTATAGCGACAAAACGGTGCAATTTTGAAAACCGGAAAAATTACAACAAGCAATTTTCGTGATATTGGTGCCGACAAGCACAACCTCTCTACAAATAGACTGAAAGGGGATTACACACCCTGACAAATTTATATTTTTCTCCTTGCTAACATGCAAGAAAATATCTACCTATCCCTACAAAGGAGACTATATGCACCACACAATACGAATCCACGTTGAAACTACATGTCTGGTTTAGATAAGATGCAAAATTGCATGTCCTAGAGTAAGATGATGCAAAAAGAGAACAACAATGCATATAAATTGACAAAAGACGTATCTGGAGGTTCAAAAGTAACTTGCAGGTGGGTTCCAATTTCTAGACTTGTATATTAAGGATCTTTTGATGTAATGGTCACTACCTCGGTAGTGTGATTCCCTTGACCTAGTGATCCTAGTGGTGTTGTAGGGTTCCAATTTCTGGACTTGTATATTAAGGATCTTTTGATGTAATGGTCACTACCTCGATAGTGTGATTCCCTTGACCTAGTGATCCTAGTGGTGTTGTAGGACATCCCCTCTTCTGAATGTCCTCCTCCCCTTGTACTTTTTTTTCTTCTTTTCTGCATCAATTATACTCTTCTGTTTCTGCTCGTATATATATATATATATATATATATATATATATATTAGCTATTTGTACCTCGATGCAACTCCGACATTGTCCGTTGCGTCGACATGGGTGCATAAAACTCACCGTGCCAATGTCTCCATCCTTGGCCTCATCAGCTATGTTGTTCGAAAAAACCAGGATAGCTTTTTTTTGGCGTGAGGCATTTAAAGGCTTTTAAAAACAAAGAAGAAAAGAGTTTTTGTTTTCTCTAGAAAGCATCCTCAATTCTTCGATTGTGTTAAATCAATATAGTAAACTAAAATAAAAAACAAAGAAAGGATAGGCTAATATTTCCTAGTTCCTTTGAGCTTTTAGAGTCGGGGGCTTTTTCTTCAGCTTTTTTGTCTTCAAAGCAATAGCTTTTTTTTGTTGGTGTGCCTCCCTCGTTGGCTTTTGATTTTATTCAAAGGGTTTTCTAATGTGCTTGCTCTAGGGGCTTGCACCTTTTTGGCCTCTTTGTGATTAATGGCGAGGTCTGTTCCTTCATTGGTGGTCAACCCACCAAGATAAACATCAACATTGGAGAAGGATTTTCGCTCGAAAAGGAGGTAGTTTTAAAAAATTTACCAAATGCTTGCTTTCATTGTAGGGTGTAAGGCCATAGGATCAAAGATTGGCCTCTCAAGCGAAATTCATTTCGGCTAGCACATAATAAGGAAAACACCCAAGGAAACTTGCATGCTTTGAGTGATAGAATTGCTATGATCCCTATGGATAAATCCCCATATCCAATACCAAAAGAAGTCAAAGGAACTCAATTTGAGGATCTTAATTTAGAGGCCTTCACGGAAGTAAGGCATAGAAGGAGAAGAAGTCCCAAATGGGGTGATATGTTGAAGCCCAATCACTTAGCACCTATAACCAACAATATTTTATGTCATTTAGATAAGGATCTCAATATGATGGACTACCCAAGTGAATGGAAACAACAGTCGAACAAAGAAGAAACCACAGAGACTCCTGCCACAAGCAGGGAAGGTAATCAAGAAGAAGTTACCTCTAGCAAAGAAGATGGGATCTCCTCTAGCAAAGAAGAAAACCTCGATAATGAAAGTTCTATCATCCGCTCCATGCTTCCTAGTCACAGTGAGGTGGTGTCTCAGAAAGGAAAGCACCTTGTTGGACTTCCATGGAAGAGTCCCTTCAAAGGATGCCTTGTGTGCCAAGATCCTTCAACCTCTAGAAGACGAGAGGAAGATAAAAACAAGAAAAAGAGGCCTCAATCCTTGACCAACAAAGATACCTCCCTCCATAAATGATTGTTGTCTCATACAACAATTCAAGGGTTGTCTGATCCCTCAAGATCCACAGTGTTTGGTCAATGGCTTCAAGATAAAAATATCAACCCATACTTTATCTATCTTCAAGAGATCAAAATTGATGGTGTTGAGCTACAAAAGAGGTTAAGGAGCATCTTGACATCTCACGTGTGGATCATCACACAATACTGACATGGGAGTGGTGGTGTGGCGATTGGATTCTCTCCAAAATGGCACTCTTTCTTGATGCATACTATTACCAATTGAAACCACTGATGGATTGCCACATCTTTTAAGAGCCTTCATCTGATCGCCATTGCTTCAATTTATGCTCCTAATCTTGACTCGAATAGATAGGATACTTGGCACTCTTTACACTCTCTACCATTGGAGGTCATTCTCTGTGGGGACTTTAATATGGTAGAATTCCTATTAGATAGATGGGACCAAAGGGGACGAGCGATATGATGGAATTGAGAAAGACACTTGGTACTAGGTGAAGCTTCACCACGATCTAGTGGGAGTCAAAGATATTCACGATTTCTCTTGGTCAAACCTCTAGTTGGGCAAAGACTTGCAGAAAGCTAGATTGGATAGAAGCTATATCTCGTAGGATATAATCAACAAGCTCGGTCCCCCAACCTTTTCGCAATGTGTGGACCTAGTTTTATCTGACCACTACCTGATGATTCTCGCCTTTAAACCTCAGCTAAGGCACAGAAAGGCCCCATGGTTTCATGTTGATCCCTCAATCCTCTCCCTTCCTTCTGTACCACAAGTGATCCCTAGATGGAGCAAGTCCTTTAGATGTTTTCCCTCTCCGACCAAGTGCTAGAAGTTTGCGATGAAGCGGTCCCAAGTTCTTCTTGTCAAGGCCCATAAAGAAATCCTTAACATTCGGTGGATGAGAAGGGAAAATGTTTATCGTAGGCTCCAATATTTGGAGATGGAAGTTAATAATGACAATCCTAGCCTCCAATCAGGACTCTGAAAATTAGAAGCAAACTAAGATATGAAGAGGAAATTCAAAGAAGTAATATGCAGATCTATTTTAAAGATTGGTGGTTGACAAAAGTGAACAAACCAATGAAATAGATGAACAAACCAATGAAAGAGATGTGTAAGCTAATAAAGAAGAAGCAAATCAAGGAAGAGGCCCCTTTCATGGTAGATAACAAAGGGAGGGAACACACTTATGTGTAAGAGAATATAGAGAAAATAACCAACCACTTCACTCAACTCATGGGGATGTCCATGATGCTCACTTCTCGTAGATAGGATTCCATGGCTGCCATCTCTAAAATAAGATAGAAAAGAATTCCGAAAAACAGCGTGCATCTTCTCGATTCCCCGACCACCACCACAAAGATTTTAGAAGTCATAGATGCTCTCCCGGGTCTGGATTGTCTCACCAATGATGACTTCAAGACTTTTAGGAATGACTTAGTTAAACCCTTACTCATGATTTGGCAGGAGTTGTTATGCTTTCACGTGCTCCCTAATGCTCTCAATGAAGGGGTGAGTAAGCTAATTCAAAAGAAAGATAGAAAAAACAAGATTGAGAACTGGAGGCCCATCACTATGCTACAAAATGGCTATAAGATCTTAGCTAAGGTTCTTGCTGATTGTATTGTGTATCATCTGCATTCATGGCTTAATGAGACCAAAAGGGATTCATAAAGGGAAGATCCATCTTGGAGGCAATTATTGATGTGTGAGAAGTTCTAGAGTTTGCTAAGGAGTCCTCCGAAGATGTCATCTTCATCAAAATTGATTTCGACAAAGCATACAACCGCCTGGAGTGGGATTTCATTCTACAATCCCTAAAAGATATAGGTTGTGGACCTAAATTCATCAACATGATCTCTGCACTTATGGGGAATGCCTCGACTCAAATCAATATCAATGGTCAACTCTCTCTAGAAACTAGGTTACAATGCTCTATTAGACAGGGTTATCCTCTTGCTCCTCTTCGTTTTGCCATAGATAATGATGGGCTAAACTGCTTGGTTAGACATCAAGCCTTTTTAGAACAAATCCAAGGCCTTTGGCTCCCTCATAGTCGGAATTAGATGCTAACGAGACTCTTCATTGATGACATAAATGCTTTTGCTCATACTGACCCTAATAATATCAACACCTTATGGCATTGTCTAAATGTCTTCTGTGTTGCATTTGGATCTAAAATAAATCTATCCAAAACTACTTTCAAGGCTATTTTGGGGCCCGCATTGCAATTCTTGGCTAACCAGGGACGTAAAAAAATAAATAGAGAACATATTTTTTGGCTCCTCAGTATCTTGATGGGTTTTGAAGTATTTATTAGCCAGCATTAGAATTGGGTTCCGAACCAATTGGATGCTAAATTTTCCTACTGGAAGGGCATGCAACTCAACCTGGCAGGATGTGCTATGGTGATCAACACCTTCCTCATCTCATCTATTATCTATTTTCTAGCATGTTGGAGACCAAAAGACAAAGGATTAGTGAAGCTTGAAAGTACTTGCAAAAATTTCCTCTGGACTGATGATCCCAACAAGAGGGTGTGCCCAAGATCAAGTGAGCCTTGTGGGCTAACCAAAAAGATTCTAGTGGTATGGGCATTCTAAATGTTATAGGTTTGGCAAATAAACTGGCTTCCAAATGGCTTCTCAAAGTTTGGTGCAATGTAGAAGTTTCTTGGGCAAAACTAATTCTAAGAGATAAATCCTCTCTTACACTTCAAGGGATCCCTAGGTGGAAGGGTCTCGAACTACTCACCTTGTTGTTTTTGTAGCATCCAGTGATGCCTAAAGGCCCTGATCTTGTTTGTTCGATTTAGAAGAGTTCGAACAAAATGAAACTGTACATCAAGGTTAATGAAGACTGGAATTAAAGGGCAACCATGATTAGGCAAAATGAGTCTATCTGGTTTCCTATTAAGGGAATCAAAGAAGTTGATTTGGAGAACATCCAAAGAGCAAAGAAGTTATGGAACAAAGGTTTTAGAAAGTGGAAACATCTATAGAACCATGATAAGGTTTGATGACATAGACTATGCCATTGGATAAGGTTTGAGGACATAGACCATGCCATTGGATAAGGTTTGAGGACATAGACTATGCCATTGGATAAGGTTTGAGGACATCGACTATAGTAGGAGAATTGATTTTGATGATTGGTGCCTTCTCAAGCAGAGAATCAACTCTTGGGACGACTCAAAGACTCATCTCCTTCTTGGAAACAACCCCCCTAGATTAAAGGGTCAAGATGGACCAATGGTAATGAATTAGACAAAATTATGAGGTTACATAAGCATCTTGACTTGCATATTTCCCTTAACAAGGGATGGTATTAGAACTAGTCTAGCATCAGATGGCAAGTCGTGTGCGGACACCTATGGCACCCTCTCATCAAGAACAAAAAATATATTTTTATGTGGAAAATCCTCCATCGTGGAATCTAGACCAATGCCAAAGTTAATAAAATATGTGGGGCCTCTCACTGTAGTAAGCGTTGCAACTGTGGCAGAGAGGACCTTGGTCATATCTTCTTCTCATGCCCTAAAAGCATCTCGATTTGGTTGTCTCTCACTAAGATTTTGAACTTAACAAGACAAATCAACTGGAAACAAGCTCTACTTGGAGAAACAATTGCCTGCTCTTCAACTTTGTGAAATACCATCAGAAGGGAAGCGCTATGGAAGATATGGAAAGAAAGATGTGCGATAGACTTTGATGGCCATTAGAAAGAGTGGTCGATTGAAAAATCCTTATACCTGCTAGGTAGAAGAATATGTATTTGTAAAAAGCCTCTCTCCCTTTCAGACACCATAGGATGTTTGTGGTGGAAAACAACAAGATTAAAAGCATACGAGTCACCCACGAAAGCGATGAAAAAATCATTAAACTTCTCAACAACTCTCTCTAGAGCATTTATCTCCCATCAAATCCTAGTTATCTTATCGATTTTGGTGAGTCATAACATTTGAGCCATTCAGGCATCATCAAGTTCTCCCTTCAGGCATCATCAAGTTCTCCTTTTGATCAATAACAATCTTAAACCCAAGTGGGCCCCGCATGAGGGTGATGAGAGGGTGATTAACCTTCTTTGTAATGCCATCTAAGCTCTGTAAAAGCTTCCCCTGCTTTGTGGGATTTGGGGGGTCCCGTGGGCACTAGTCTCTTTCTCTTGTACTTTTCTTTCTTTATTTAATTCAAGTCCGGGAGAGTAGGCTAATGCCGAACTTCCTTATATTAAAAAAAAAAAAACATTTGAGCCATTATACCAGGTTTGTGAGATATAAGAGATCCCAAGTTTGTGAGATATAAGAGATCCCAAGGGTACTAAACGCATTCATTGTATATTTGTTTTTTTATTAATTCAAGCACGGAAGAGTAAACTACAGGCGACCTTTTTTTAATAAAAAAAAACTTTGCTATGATTCTTGATCGAACCATCGTAAGTTTGTGCTGTGTATTTAATCATGAAAAAAAAGGCCTAATTTTGAAAGCGGAAACAAAACAACCAAATCTGCCATCCTAGCGAGTCCTGGGTCCTCGATGCTGTGCTCAACGAATCTCGAAGAACGCAAATCATCTTTCGACATTGCGGCATCGGGACTCGGCATGATTATTTTAACCACTCTATTTCTCTCTGACACACGCACATGCACGTACATGCTCTAGTTTCTGTCATCGAACAGTCGCCTTTCACATAATGTGTGGTGAATGATATCTTCTTTTCTATGAAACGATGAAACCATGCTCTTTTTCCGAAAATCTTCAGAGAAGACATGCCGCCAGCGTATACACTACTCATACCTAGGCATGCATGGATGATAAACAAATGATTCATCAAAATGTGCATAGGGTGCTGTAAGAAACGAAGTGTGAAATATTTCTCCGTGGTACAACTTGTACTCAGTGATATTTTAAGAGAGCATATGTAGTATCATCTACGTACGCCTCTGTGCTACGTTCCGCACGTCCTTGTTCGTCTTATACGCCATCCGAGGCGAGCCAAAAAGATGGGCATTTGCATCAACTTCCATAATATCCTTCTTGTTCTACTTCTCTTGTTTGTTTGCATGATTGTGCAACATCAAAGTTGTAGGACAATTCTATAGGAGAGCGTGACTTGGCAAACTTCATTTCTATAGTGTCTCTTCATATGGATATACTGATTATGCATATTTGTTTATGTTCCTCACTCATTCAGAAATTGTCGGGCTTTTAACCGTTTCATCTTCTGTTAATAATATTTAATGGATGGAAGTTCAACGTGGCTGCAGGTCCTTTTGAAGTATGCTTGCATTGGCTCTATCTATATTTTTACTTCTTGGCGCGAAGGGGAGTAAAGGAGCAGACGACAATGAGATATATGACCCTTGTGTAACGGTTGGTCAGCTAAAAATGAAAGATGCAATCAGCATTGGTGTAGGGATGGTGAACGGAATATCTTATTGGTATAAGAATTCAGATGCTAATCTCAACCTTTTATCACCATGTAGTGCACAATTAGCAGCTGTGAGTATATTAATTCTAACTTATACGTTCCCATTTTTTATGTTGTTTGATTCCCTGGCGCTTGACTGATAGAGACTTCCTTCCTTTTTAGCTTTTATTGCTCGTCTTTAAATGTAGTTTCAGTTCATTCAAAACGTTTCTTAATTTACAAACCCTTGTATCTACTTCTTTTTGTGTTGGTGGTCAAAACGAGCTCTGAGAAGTAGGTACTAAAGTTTCTGCATAGACTTGACCCAAGCAACAGATGCCTTACAACGAGCGTTGAAGATTGAGGAATTCCTTAGCATATCTGGCCAATAGGAATTCATAGTTACTGCAAACTTCAGCATCTTGTTCTCTGAGTTATGGAATCATAAATGCTGCAAACTTTAGCATCTTGTTCCCCGAGTCATGGAATCATGTTTGAGGCAGAGGGAGCCATATCTCAAGAACATTACCTAATTTCAAGTGCCATGTCTTGATTCCCATCAGTTTCGTGAAGTTATAATGCCTAAGATGAAGTGATTATTACTTTAAAATCCCTTTAGACATTGATTTGATTCCTTTTTTTTCTGTTATTAAATAGTTTTAATTTTTTGTTTTAATGTGGAAAATCTCACTTTATTGTGTTGATCAAGAATCATGTACAAGCATGTGAGGCGGGAGACTTATCTCCCCAATCCCATTGGAGAAGGGTATATATCTATGAAGCTACAAAGTAAGTGCCTAGTAAATACAAGTATGAATGAAGGCCTCATCTGTCCATGCACAGTAGAAATGTATCTTCAATCCGAGAGCTCAGCATGTTCCCATCCCTAGGCTTATGAGTTGTGCAAATTACTTTCCAGGCTTGCATGTTTTTGTAGCAACGATGCATCCATATCCAACCTCAACTTAGCTTTGCACATCTGCCACGATAATTTTTGAATAGATATCGATTCTTGAAAAGCACCTCATTTCTATTCTGTCAAATATTGCAAATAAGATAAAAAGTGCATTTTTGCAACTTCCTCTTCTAATTTTCATGTGAAGAATCGACGATCAAGGTGGATTTGAATTTTGTAGGCTTTTTGCGTGATAAGAGGAGGGAAAAAGTGTATCCCAACATCTTTCTAGATACGTGCACGTCCTGAATGCATGTTGCATGCTTTGTGCATAAGAGGTACAATGTGGGCATAAGACACTAGCAAGACTTATGTTTTGAAAGAAACACACCCAAATTAAAGTGATTGACAAATATCCTCCACATGAACACTTTAATGCTGAATGTGATGTCATATTTCCAGTACAAGGGAGGAGTTTCAAGCTTGTGATTTCTTGAAATTCCATCAAGAGTTGCATTGGGGGGAAATATGATATGAAGGGAGGAGAAAGCTGTATTAGATTCTTGTTTTACCATTCCACCATTTTGTATGCTTGGCATATAGCCAATGTAGACGATGCATTTATTACCATAGGAGCTTGATATTTCTATAGGATGTTGTAATATTCCCTTTTGTTAACTCATTGCAAGCTAGCAATAGTTGTCCTAGGGCTCGCTTATCTTTTACATGCCAAACGTTCCATGAAGCTAGGTCACTATCCTTATCAGGCTCTGGTTTTGTAGCATCTATAACTTCATTTAACAAATTTGCGTATAAGTCGGTCTTAATAGTGTCCTTCCACAAATTATGGTTTGTTCCATTCAACCTTTCATCCTTGGGCATGAACATAGATGCGAATGAGTAAGTAAAATGTATTTGATGAAGGCATGTTCGAAATGGTAGATGTTGTAGCCCTTGAAGAAGATAGAACTTCAAAATGGAATCACCACACTTGCCAAAATAGACTCGGCACCAAAGATTGTGAGGGGGGTTGGGAGGGCTTAGAGTAGCCCTTATGAACACATTGACACCAAAGATTGTGAGGGGGGTTGGGGGGGCTTAGAGTAGCCATAAAATTTCTTCTTCTATTTCTTAAGTTACGAATTGTAGGGCACTTAGTGCCAAGTAATGTGTCAGAATGAGTGTCAAAAGAAGGGACAAATACCCTTAGGCAAATACAAAATAATGCCTTAGTAATGGATTACAAGGATGGGCAAGGAGTGCCAAGAGGTTTGTCACAATGAGGGTTAGAATATCTTTTAGGGATTACAAAATCGATGCCATAGTAGGCAATACAATGATTTGCTCACAGTCCCATGTGACTCGTATTGAAGTGATTCCTTTGCACAAAAACGAGTAAGGCTTTTGCACAAAAATGAGAAAATTAGTTGCCTTGGACAAGGAAAGAAAAGCGAGCCAATGGTAGGATATTCAAAGAGAATTTCACTCCTTTTATTGAAGACCTCCAAGCATAAGTGGACTTTTTGTGATTTAAGTACAATGAGCGATGATACTCTTCTAGAAGTGTTCGTACTAAATTGCTTATGTGAACTCTTTGAATTTTGTATGTAGAACCACAAGAGAATCAGTCAAAGCATGTGGACAGGTTCAATGAATCTATAGTCATTAAAAGCTAGAGAATTTAGTGTCATGCCCCACTTCCCTAGGACATTAAGATGGGTGCTTGTAGCTACATCCAATCAAATGGGAAAGGATCGGCCACTGTGATTGCATGCTCCTCCCCATTTGTGCATATCTTTGTGTAGGCATACTTGCACCCTTTGGTGGAGCCACTAGGATATCCATTTTGTTGTGGGTGTGGTGGTATGTGACATAAACACTTGTGATGATGGCATCACCACTTGTGTAGCTCTAAGCTCCTAGGCTTAGAAGTTAGTTGTGAGCTTGTTTGGCTCTATGGCTGGTAGGTGAGCCTAATGTCTATCCCCCTATGTTTTGTGAATAAGGCTTGCAGGTTGTTTGGTTAGCAACTTGCAAGAAGGATCCTAGAAGGTGCTAACATTGGCATTAGAGTCTCTCTCTACATGATGAGGCAAATTGACATGCACAAAAGCATAAGACCTCACGGGGCAAGAATAGTTGAGTTGAACAAGCTCTTTGCCCTCCTATATAGGGTGCTATGAGATGTGACTAGGAGAAGAGAGCATGAGAGGCACATGGGAGCCAATGATGAGGTGGTCATCCAAGTCCTTGTTTACCTCTATTCTCATGTATGTAGGTGGGGATGGGACTAGTGCTGCCCTCAGATGGCAGTCAGGAGGTAGCGCGTGGGTGGCATACCCCATACCTCCATGCGGGGAACAGGAGTGTTAGTGCTTGCTGGTCCATGCTGGAGGCATGGTTGATGAGGTCTATTGCACTGTCAGGGTGGGTGCCCTAAGGAAGAGGGCTTCGTGTGGAAGAACACCATGACCAAGAGGCGAGGAAGGAAAGGAGGAGAAATAGATGCTGATCGTGGTATGTAGCCCCCCCCCCCCCACACAACCAAAAAAAAAAAAAAAAAAAAAAAAAAAAAGAACACCCCGGGGTTTTTCCCCCTACTCTCTTTCAGCTAGGACCTGGTAGGGTGAGGCTGGCTGTTAACAGCCTCCTTGGCTGGTGGGATGGAGAGCAAGCCCAGGAGGCACCTGTCCAGGGAGCAGCTGGAGGAGGCAACCAGCCCCCAAGGGTGGTGCCGCTAGGGCTGAGCCACCTGGTGAGGTGCCCCTTGTGGGCTGACACATGAATATCAGAGGGATTTATCCCTGGATTCCACCTGCCAATAGGAGCCAATAGCTAGCTCCACTCCTGCTAGGTATATATACAGCCTAGACAGCCTATGATTGCTGTAGGAATTAGTCATACCTGCCCAGCAGGATCCGTTTTTCTTCCCCTCCCCCCCTCCTTCCCTCTTTTTTTTTATTATTATTATTTTTTTTAATTTTTTTAATTGGGTTGGGGGTTTGTACAGAAATTAGGAATACACACACCCACCCAGGTCCCCCTGGAAAGGGAGGGGCACCCTATTGTATAGTCGCATAGTACATGTATTTGGAGATACTCATAGAGCTGGATACATCGAGCAGTGGGTGAGATTTGAACCTGGGCCAACTTCTCATGCATTCAAGATGCAACCATAAAATAACACGTGCTTGATACCCAACTGGTCTCTTATTATGCCACATATAGATACAACAATTCTCTTGCATGTACCTTTCCTATACAATCATACATAGCTGGTGAGAAAGGTCTTTATCAGGAGCCTGGAATTCCTTGCCTATGATGCTATATGCAGCTGGAATTTTAGGTTTACCCAAAAGTTCAGAGGCTAGGGAGATTTTAGGAAAGTCCAAAATCTAGGAAGATTCATTGAAAAAAAAGAGGTGGAAACTTGCTATTTTTGGGCATCACTTTTTTATCGTTATACTCCTATGCTCATTTTGAGAGCAGTGTACTTTATTTCCAGTTTTCAGCTCTCAGGAGAAGCCTAATTCCCCCTTCGATCTACAAACTATACCTGCCTAACAGGGTTCTTATTAGGCCACATGTAGGTACGATTCTCATTCCTACACAATTATTTACTGCTGGTAAGAAAAGCCTCTCTGAGGAGCTTGGAATCCCTGGTTTAGGGAGGCCATATGATGCTGGGATTTTAGCGTTACCCTAAAATTTAGAGGCTAGGGCGATTCTAGGAAGTCCTAAAATTGAAAAAGGTTTCCTAGAAAATAGAGGTGTAAACTTGTTAGTTTTGGGGATTTTTGTCCTCTTAGTCTCGTAGTCTCCTTTTGAGGGCATTGCATTTCATTTCTAGCTCTCAACTTTCATGTGCAACTTATGAAGAGTTTACCCCTTCTATTTTTGCACACAAGATGATTTTTCTAACTGAACCTCTTGCTTCATATATGAAGATGGAAACAAAGTATATCTCTTAGCCAAGTTGCTCAGCCCATGGAGGATGTACGTTCTCCTTCTGTGCCTACCCACATGCACATGATATGCTGCAAAGGACCTGCCTTTTAGCACATATTTGCTTCTTATTGTAGCGACTCAAAGGGAGATTGTAGATTTGAGGTCTACCATGTCTTGATTTCGCTTGTCATGGGGTGTTGCCTTTTGAGTTCCATCCTAAGCCCTTTAAGCGAGGTGAAGGATTGTGAGGAGAGTGGAATCGATTGTGTTTAATTGAAATGAACCATCTTTTTTGACATGCACTAGTTTACTGATGTCCAATGGATTGGTCACATGAAGCTCATGTTGAAGGAAAATGCATCTTTCTTGTCATTAGAGCTTGGGTCAAAGGCTCCTCTTGGAAGTTTTAACCAATCTTTGGGGTTCCTTTTATATTGATAGATAGGATCAAGAGCTATAGAGAGTATGGAGATGCGAGATTTGAAAGTGATCCCCATACACTCATAGGAGTTCAAAGATCTTCTTTAGCAGACGAGCCCTTGAGGAACCCCCATACAAACCTTGAGACGTGCTTTCTCTGAATTACCATTGGTATATTGGAATGAGGTATACAAAATCCCATTCGAGCAATGTCTTTGTGGTTTCTTGAGGAGTTTCAACAATCACGAAGGCTTCCTATTGTTGCCCCTCATGGAAGTTAAGGTGCACAAGCTTCTCGACTACAACTAATTAATTGAAGGAACCTCCATGAAAGTTCAAAAGAATGATAGCAAAGAAAAGGTGGCATCATGGCTAGCAAAAGGGAAGTCGCTTAAATTGTCATCGGACCAACTACTTTTGCGGAGATATGTTGTCTCAGAGGAAGAACAGGAAGTTGTCCTCTTCTGATACTCCTATGACAAACACAGTAGTAAACACTATCTCGGAGGAAGAAAAGGAAGTTGTCCTCTTTTGATACTCCTATGACAAATACGGTAGTAAACATTATCATAGATACATGTACGGTGTATCTCATGTTTTGAATAAGAGATATTTCACATATTTAGAAGTGCATGTTTTCATGCACAGAAGGTTAGGTTTGACGTGCATGATTTCCTCTCCATTCATAGCGAAATTCATAGCCAAACCATTATAATCTTATTTGACAATAACTCCACACACAATTTTATTTCTTCTTATTTGGTGCAAAAACATAGTCTTGACATTAAATAATTAGATCCACCATGTTTTCTAGGATGCGAATAACCAAGGGAGTGAGTGATGGATTGGGATCATATTTGGTATCAATTTCCACATCCACCAATATGGCAAGAGCTTAGGTTTTAGGATGCTAAGCCTTGAGGGTGTGGATGCTATTCTAGGCATGCCATGGTCTTCCATGAGACATACTATTTGTCTATGGATAACATTTCATGTATTATTTCTTTTGTACTTGATGGTGTCTATCATGTGATTCAGGGGTGTGTTTCCTTTGATATCGTTGATGTATTTAAAAATGATGTAAATATAATATCAATTAGTGACTTCAAAGCAATGTCTCATGATCTGGATGTTTTTCTTATGTGTCACCTCATAGCGTTATTTGTTTGATTCCTCTTTTTCTTGTTATTCTATGATCGCATGTGGTCAGCATGACTTGTTTGGTTTGCGTGCCTTGTCTAGTTTGCTTGGTATGCATGCTATGGATTATGAAGTGAGTGCACTTAGATGTTTGAATTCTCTATTGATCGACTTTATGGATATGTTTCCACTGGATTTGTGAGATGATTTTTCCATGGTCTTGCGGGTTTATGCTAGACCACAAGATAGAACTTGTGCCTAAGAATCATCTTGTCTCTTGGAAACCTTTTAGATTTAGTGCAAAGGAGGTCAAAGAGTTTGCTAGGTAGATACAAGCCTATCTTGACAAGGGTTTCATTGAGCGAAATAGATTCCGTTGGCGCACCATTGCTCTCATTGTAAAGGAGGATGGAAGGATGTACTGTTTTGTAAATTACAAGGGAATCAATAATGTCATCCTCAAGAATGAGTACATGTTATCTAGGATGGATGACTTTTTAGATCGACTCATAGTGCATATTACTTCACCAAGATCGAGGTTTTCATACCACAAGATCAAGATATTTCTCGATGGTGTCCCAAAGATTCACACTTCCATTCTTGTGTCTCCTATGTTTCACCTTCAACTTGCAAGTATTGTAATATGTAAAGAGGTCGGATGGGCATTACCAGTGTTTGGTCTTACCTTTTGGTATGATCAATGCACCTACCACTTTCTACGAGATGATGAATGTTCTCTTTTGTCCATATCAAAGGATGTAGATGTTAGTATGGACAAACGATATTATTTCGTATAACAAGATTCGAGAGGATCATGCTCAACACCTTTGGCTTGACTTATGCATCCTAAGATTAAAAACTCGTATATGAATCAAATTGTATGCAAGTTTTTTTGCAGAAAATTACTTTATGTGGGTCGTGTCATCTTGAGAGATGGCATACACATTGTCTTAGAGAAAGCACACACTCTATTGGATTGGTCCATCCTTTGCACAATATAAAGATAAAGGCCTTTTTTGGGTCTATCTATCTATAACGACTTTTTTTCTCAAGTTCATAGGGGACTGTGCCTATACTATAGAGCCTTTGACATGACTGATGAAGGAACTCCATAGCGTTTTCCACAATAGTTCTATTCTACCTTTGGACTAGACCGAGGAGGTTGAGAAATACCATTAATGTGGCTATAAATGCTTCTCTTTATCAAGGTGGTTGACTTGTAATATTCGAGAGATGCAATCTTTTTGATGTGTAAATGAAGTATACCATACAAGACAAGGAATTGTTAGTGGTCATGCCTTGAAGTTTTGACACCATTATTAGTGTTGTTCCTATTACGAGGTATGGATAGACAACTATTCTTTGAAATGTCATTGTGATGAGCCCAACCTCCAAGGCGACTAGGCAAGATGGATGAAATTCATGGAGTTCAACTTTGAGATATGCTCTTGTAGGGGTTTAATCAATGTGATTGTTGATGATTTGAGTAGTGTTCCTTAGGTAAACACCTCCATTGATATTGCAACCCATTTCTTTCTTGTACGTGGTGTTGTCAAGAGGATCCTCACTTTACTGTGGTTGAAGTGGTGCTCACACGGATCATGAGGTACTTGAACGAAACACATTGAACATGTCGGACACATTGAATGTATTGAATGCACTGCTTGTGAATGATGCATCACACAAAAAAATAAATGCATATAATACTACCATAATGATAAATACATACTTCATACATTGATGAACATTCAAAATTACGTTCCTACACAAACATATATGTTAAAAAAATGCATATGTATTGCATATTTCATTTAAATTCATTTTTTTATATGCAGGAATGTATCGAATCTCAAGATTTCTGTTTGATTCTCGAATTGAATACATACTCACCAAATAGAAGGAACTGCTCTACCTTACTTTAGTTGGGTATGATGGATAGTTGAAGATGAGAGAGTAGTTTCGCAAGCTATGGTGGTTTGAACACTCCGCAACTGAGATTGAGGGAGTGGTACCAGAAAAGTATTCCCTTAGGATTGATTTACTTTCAATTAGGACCAAGTGTGGATGCTCGAGGATGGCTTTGTCGATGGACAGATTTTGCATGAGTGCTATGATGCATTGAGTACAAGGTATCCTCACATACATTAAATCCTGTCCTTGTTTGGCTGATATTTCTATTGGCTGTACATGAGAATCTTCATTGAGGGATATGTGTGGTAATCTACATATTGCGAGCTAAATAAAGATGGCTGTTTTTGTTATGTATGGCTATTACATTTGTTATAGATTCTCAATAATATATGGACTTCCATTTTTGTGATGGGTTTGTCCCAAACTGAGAAGAGTCATGATGCCATTTAGACCATTATTGATCTACTCATGAAGGTGGTGAGGTTTATGCTATCATGTTCCACCATGAAGAGTCAAAAATTAGTTAAGTTCTTTGTGGAACATCTCCATAGATTCTATGGAATACATGAGGAGACTTTTAGTGATTGGGACACAAAGTAAGTAACAACTTCTAACTGACGATCTTCCAAAAGTTGGAGATGCACTTGTAGATGTCATCTTTTGATCATCCTGAACCTGTGGAGAGACCAAGGGCATGAACCAAACTATGGAGGATATGCTTCGAGGATACATTTTGTTCCATTCGTTAGACTAGGAGCATTATCTTACATTGGTTGAGTTAGCTTATAAGAATACCAAGCATATGGCTATTGGGTATAACCAATTTATGCAGACAATGCACACATCGATTTCCACTTGTCTCTAGAGGTGTGAAGCCTCGATTTGTGGTCGAAACTTGATCTTTTACATGGTATGCAAGAGGTGTTGCAGATGGCGATTGTGAACATGAAGATGCGTAGAGCCATGCTATCTTTAATGCTAATTGACATCATAGACCATGTAACCTCTAGGTTGGTATGTGGGTGTATCTTAGAGTACTAAGGGACTTTGAAATAATTAAGACTAGTCTCTGTATGAAGTTATTCTCCCATTATTATGGTCCATTTTAGAGCACAAGGAGGGTAACATATCTTACATGTGAGACCTAGCTTGAGGTATCACTATGAACCTTGGATTAGGGCTAGCATGTGCACAAAGCTATCTTCCTACATATCACAAGAAGGGTATCTTGTGTGTTGTATGAGTTGGATCTAGCTTGATTGTGACTTGTGATGGAAGAGTTTGTGATATCTTTGGATATATTTTGTTTGGAGATCTTGAGTTTGGAACACACTGCATTCTATATTCAAATGGGGCTTGATTTGGTATTAGATTAAAGGGTACATAAGTCTTACAAGGACTCTTGCCCAAAGTTTCTCATCAAGTAGAAGCTGGGGCTTGAATTTGTTGGGACTTGGGAGTCAGTCATTTGTAGTTTCCTTGGTTTAATTATCAAAACTTGTTGAGGATAACACTTAAATTTAGGAGGGAAGTGTTATGTACCCACTTCCTTAGGACACCTTTGGATGGGTGCTTGCTTATATGTCCAACCAAAATGGGAAAGGACCAACGAGTGTGAACTATCCCACCTCCTTAGACGAGTCTCGTGAATAGGACTTAGAGGACCACTTGTGCATATCCTAGTTTACACACACTTCAATGACTTCTCTAGTGAAGTCATTTGGACACCCATTTGGCATGGTCTTGGTGGTATGGGGCCCAAGCCCTTGTGGTGATGGGCATCCATGTAGTTTCTTGCTTCTTGGGGTTGAGCCTCTTTGGCTCTATGGATAGGATACAAGTCTCATGTCTGTCCTTTTATGTTTCATGAATAAGATAATGCACTAACATTTAGTGCATTGTTCACATGTAGCTATTAGGATGATGGTTTGTTTTGTAGATTTAAATTGACGAGCTCTAATAAAAGTGGCACTATAATTTGTATAAAGCAGTAGAAATGATGTAAGTTTGTACTTGTTTGCCACTAGCCTCTTGCTGGTGTCTTCCATGAATGATGTTTTTGGTTTAGTAACAGTGTTTGTGCTTGTGTATTGGCATCATTCTTGTTATATTAACTCTAAGTGACTTCATGTTTGTTAATCCATGAGTGTATTCATAGTGCGATTGTTTCAACATGTCTACATTAATTTGGATCTTCTTTATGATTTTGAATTGTTGTGTGAGTTACTTGTTTATTCAGTAATTTTTTTTTTTTTGCAGTTGAATTCAATCAAGTCATGCATGCTTCATTGCATCCAACTCAATCTCCTTTGGTGGGTATTGTGAAATTGTAAATAGTAACCTTATGGTAGAAAATACCACCTTGAATTCTAAGTCCTCATATGTTCCCCCCCCACAATCATATGCCCACACCTCTAAGGGAAGAAATCCTCTGAGATGGTTTGAATTGCATTGGTGATGTTAAGGCTACCTTACAAGTCGAGGGAATTGAAGGTAAAATATTCACCTTTCATCATAGAGGTGTTTTCCTATATATATATATATATGAGTTAAGTGACACTTAATTTTGGAAATCACTGAACAATCGGCATCTTGCTACCAATGCAATGTAGTGCAATAAGTATATTTCTCTAGCCATCAATTGTATGAATATTCTTAAACATGTTGCATGCTGTGACTGTTGACATGTAGATAAATCATTGCATGGTTTGGTGGATTAGTTTATGTTTTTCCATGGATGATTGTTTGTCAATTCCTTTGTGTATGTCTTGTTTGAGTTGACTTGGTGGACCTTTTATGCTATTTGCAAGATAATGTAGTAGAAATGGTAATCAGCTAGGGAGAGTGTTATATGTTCCTCTTTTCATCCCCTATCAGTACCGTATCTCTATTGGAATTCAACAAACATTCCCCATATCTTTGACTGATGTAGTGGATGAGGTAGGTAAGACTTTGGTAGCCTTGAAATGGCCTTGGAATGGGGAAACTTGATTAGAGCTTGACTTTTGTTGTGGAAAATTGGTTCATTTCTCTCGATTTTGCCCTACTTGGCATGGTTACGAAATTCTTATAATCCTTGCTTATCCTAATAGTAATGTTCAAGTGCATTATGAACTAGTTTTTGGGAGACTTCATGCTATAGTTCCATCTTATCCCTCAATAAATGATACTCCTACATAAACTCTTAGTTATGGTGGATCTTTACTTGCTAGTCCTCGGTCTTGGTCAAAAAGTGCTTTTCCCCTAAATATTGTAAGCAACCTTTAAATGTCTCATTTTTCATAGGCTTCTAGCTATGGTGCATATGAATCGTGTAAGCCTTCTCTCATGGATGTTTTCATAGAGGTTACATATGACGAGAAACAAGCCAAAAAACAAGTTAAATTTCCCTTTATCTTTTGAAAATGTATGATAGTGATTATGTTTCCATTTTAGAAACTCAGTAATGTGGATGGTATCACATGAAAAGAATTACCTGTGCTCATGGAAAAAGAAATGTCACTTACTTCATGCCGGTCCATATAAAGTGGGTTACGTGGAATGTGTGAGGCTTAGGTATGTGTACCAAATGGAAAACATTATTGACATGGCTTGTACCACAAAATGTGGATCTTTGTTTGTCTTCTTCATTTATAGAGATCCAAACAAATCTTAGAATAGCAAGGGTCAAAATTTTTGCAACTATGGATAGGATAGGCATAGGTCTCCAAGAGACTTTGAAGAGGTAGACGAGGTATACTTGTAAATTCTTGGTAGGACCATACTTTTGATAAGAAAGTGTCCAAAGTTATCTTTGAGGTATCGTGGTCCTTGAGGATGATCAGAAAGATTAGTGATGTTGTCTATAGTTAGAAGTTCCTGTGGATTTTAAAATACATCCTGTTTTTAATGTTAACAAGTTGCAAGCATTTATTTCTTCGGAAAATAATGATGTAGAAGGCATTGTTTCTTTATAGGAACAAGATTCTTTACATCTATTCTTGAAAAGTTATGAAAGCTGTAGTTCAAAAGTCTTTTCTCTTATTGATCATTGAGGACAATGATTTTTAAAAAGGGGGAGAGTGTCATATTTTTGGAAAGATTGCCGAGGGTCCCTACGGAGCAAGGCCTAGAGAGCCCTATCGTTTTTCCTATCCTTTGAGTGGCCATACGAAGGTTTTCGGACCTTAGAGAAGGGTTGTAGAACTATATGGGGCAAGGACTTCATAATGGTTGGAAGATGAGTTCACAAGCAGCCGATTTTCATTTTTGTTGTTTCATAAGGCCAACGGTGGGGTGGAAGAAATAGATTTCATATTCATCTGAACACTTTTGGTGTCAAGAATCTGTCAACATCTATATGTTCAGTTCAACTGTCTATCAGTTCCAATATAACATGCATTCTATTCCAAAAACATAAATTCAAAGCTGTCCTTAATATTTTTCATGCCTGTCTGCATTATTCTAGCCTTATATTTAGTAGCTGGGCCTGCCTCCCATCATCTCTATCTGCCGCTCAATCGCCTATGTATAATGTATAATGGACAATGAGCACTGAGTACTGAACATAGTGGAAAGCAACATTTTCGTAACAGCAACGGCAATGGCAATGGGTTGGCAATGGTGCAACATTTGAAGCCAGGAGTTGTGATCAAGTGATTTATTTTTCAAAATCTATAAATACCTTTTTTTTTTTTTATATTTTGGGTGCTCGGTGGGATATGACTAATATAGAGGACATGCATAATATAGATTATTGAATCTAGACTAGTCACGACATGATTCATCCTTCATGGTGATGTCAATAATCAGATCAATCATCATAGATGGCATCTATCATCATCAATCAAACATCAATCCATTATTGCAAGGAGTTTTACACAAGAATGCAAGGTGTTATATTAGCCTTTAAAAAAAAGTTAGGGATCTTTCAGAGAAGCAAGCCTAATATGAGGCTTGAACATTGAATTTCAACTCCACTTCACAAGGAATTCATCTCAAAAGAACAATGAAGAGTACCCTTGCTTTGAAGGCCAACGATGAAACATTTGTCCAAGCTGTGAAAGTGCATTACAAAGAGAACATGGGAAATCCAAAATATAAGTCTATCTAAAGATGATAAGGTGGAAAAAGAAAATGATACATAATGAATCTCTACGAGTCCACTTTTTTAGTTTTTTCGTGTCTTCCTTATTCTCCATATTTTTTGTATTCCATATCTTATCCCTCATAAGGAAAATATATTTTTGGATATTTTTTGCATTACAAAAAAAAACATGCAAAGCAACACTTTGCGAACATCACAACATTGCGAAGTTGCAAACCATTTGCAATGCGTTGCGATGCAATTATGGTACTGAAAATAAATGCTCCAGAAAGTATTGTGTACTTAATAATAGTTGAGATGTCCATGCTTTATTCACAATCATTCTCATGCATCCAAAAATCCCACGTGTAAGGCATCCTATCATACACTCTCATGCAAGCTCACATTATCTCACATGTGGTATTGTGCCCTCCACTCCATAACAGGAGGTCTTCTCTTCACTTTCTACAAGTTATTCATCCATCTAATCTCATGGGGCTCTCTCCATGAGTTCTAGCTTCAAGCTCCGTAGGTGAGTTTTGTGTGTTTCGTTTCTTTGTTATGATGGTAGAGCATGCACATCTTGGAATTTCACTGTCCAGTGGAGATGTGATCGTATTTCACTTTTGTGTTGTTGCATCTGGAAAAGCTCTTTGTATTCTTATGGTATTTTATTTTCTCTGAATATACATGTTATGAAGTTCTGTTAATCATTTATGTATAGAATTCTCTTATATGAAGTCTTGGAATCGGTACTTTGCAGCAACTTCCTCAAGCTGCTAGGGTGAGTGTATTCAGGCCTGTGATTGAACAGATCGGACAATTTGAGATTGAGAACTCAAGTTATGTGGGATTGCGGCACAATGTGAGTAATTATAATTGTAAAATAAATCTGCAAGCATAAACAACATGTTTGACTTCAAAAATAAATATTACACCCTGAGACTTGGTGCATATGTTTAGATTGCAGTTCACAGGGGATGCCAGCCTTATTGTCTTTTCTGGAAGCAATCCAACAGTTCTCTCAACGCCTCGTTACTTTCTTTATTCTGATGTAAGCTGGTTACTACCTTGATTTGGAAAAAAATTATTGGTATTACTATTTTGCCTTGCTTTAAGTTTCAGCTGTATAACAGGGAAGAGTTCCTGAACTTACGTTGAACATCCATTTTGAGGCAGGAAAACTAGCTTATTTTATCTGGTAAGCCCCTGAATATGTTAGAAATAATCTATCTTCATGCCAATATGCTACTCAGCCTCTGTTCTCCCTATCCAGGAAAGAAGATGACTGTGCAACTTGTTATGCTAAAAACCAGCTCTGCAGAGCTGGCAGTTGTGTGACCAGGGAAACAGATTGTCAAAATTCAGATACCACAAATTCTACGATCACAGATTACAATTGCAGGCTAGCAGTATGCATTCCTCCTCCATTGTCGTCCATCCTCTTTGTCTCTCTCATCCCCTCCAATCATCTCTCTCCTGTGTTTCTTTTGCTTTCATAAAAAAAAAATATATTTTAAATAAGAAGAAAGAAATAAGGGTTTTTCTCCTTATGAGTTACACATAATTACAAGGTACATTAGTTCTGCAACTAAGAGAAATACAAAATCAGAGTAGATGAAATGAAGGAATCAGCAGGTAGGGATGCATAAATCTGCTGAAATTCCTTCTAGCATTACACTGGCCCTCCAAGGAAACACCTAAGCTGTATATTCCAGAAGACCTGGTTTGTACTGATAATTTCAGCGTTCAAAGTGATTCGTTTCATTTGGGGAACCGTAAAGTCCTTTGCTACCCTCTCAAATCTACTCTGATTCCATTGAATCGATGATCTCCGTTCCACACGAAATTTTGATGCTGAAGTACTTAAACTTCATTTCAGAACTGGAGGTTGAGGGTTCCGATGGTCCTCCATAAAGAAAACCAGAGGAAGATACTGGGGAGTGCTCGAATGCAAATACATTCTCCATAATGCATTGTTGAACTTAGTATCCAACCATGAGCAAGGTCTCTATGTAGCAGTCTCTCTAACTCTCAAATATTGAAGTCTAAAATGCTAGAAAAGACTGATTTCATTTCACAATAGTCAGCTATAATACATATGAATCTTAGTAGTGCAAAGGTAGGTGCCTCAACCAAAATTTGGATACTTGTGACGTGGGAATGCTAAAAAAGTAAGAAATGGATCTTAGGAAAATTCAGGCTGATCGCATCCAGGGGAAGCCTCCAAGATCCATGAAGAAATAAAGCTCCTAGCATGAAGGTTACCTCTGTTAGGCACTATCTCTAACCGACCATTCAAAGACTTGGGAAATGTGCGACAGTTAATAGGCACATGGCCTCTCGTCTGAGACAGCATTGGAACTGGATGAGAGATTGGCTCAAATTCCTGCTTTATATGGTGGCCTCAAATTCCTGCTTTATATGGTGGCCTCAAATTCCTGCTTTATATGGTGGCCTCAAATTCCTGCTTTATATGGTGGCCTCAAATTCCTGCTTTATATGGTGGCCTCAAATTCCTGCTTTATATGGTGGCCTCAAATTCCTGCTTTATATTGTGGTCAACTGGGCAGCCTGTCTCGTGATTTTCATCTGTAGATATCAATCTACGTTACAAGATCTAGGGGTGTTTGAATGTGATAAGAAAAAGTTTGATCCTCAAGTCTTTTGATAAACAATCCAACTAATGTACTCTCTCTCTCTCTCTCTCTCTCTCTAACGAAAGTGATCCATTTACCTTATATTATATCGTACAACTGATGGCTAATAGATGTGGTTTTATGCGTAAGAGGGCTAAAACCCTGGCACGAGAGCATAGCTGGAAATTCCATCTTGAACGGCTACAAAGAAGCAAAATTTAGGAGCACTTTTTGCTTAGGAAAGAAGAAACAATCAACAGTGGAGTGAGACCTAGAAAAAACATAAGCATGATGATGTCTAGAATTGAATGTATAACAGAACGCTACTTTGTCTCAAGCTCGTCCATTGCATTTTGTTGAACCCACGACAATCTACTAAAACAAACGTTTTACGCTTGGATGAACATCTTGCTCTTTGGGAACTAGTGGACAAATTTATGATGTTAACTCTTTATTACAGTATTGTCTTTGAAATAATCTATGGACGAAAATGGTGGTCTAAGGTTTCTTTACATTACTTACTTTTCATGCAACGAGTGCCACACGCAGCGAGTCTAGATGATTTGCATATATCTTTTGTCACGTAGAAAGCTTATATGGGAGTAGTGTAAGAGCAAGATCGATACATGGAAAATGGGATGATGAATTCAAGTGAGTGTTTTGGAAGGAAATAATGTCATGAAATGAATTTCGTGAGTGATGTATCAATGTAATTGTAATGGAAATGTAAGCAATAATATATTCTAATATGGCTTATAGCAAGAACATGACTATTGATTGTGTCAACTGTAAGATGCTTGATTTGTGAATCAAAAAGACAATTTAACCTAGTAAAGAGGTATAGCTGTGAATGGAAAAGACAATTCAACCTATGCAATGGGCAAAGTTATGGTGTGGGCGACTTTACACATGGTGTGATAGGCTCATAGAACAGAAGGGATCAATTGATCCCATCATTCTAGATAATCTTGAACGAGTTTCTTTAATAGAGTTAGTAAAGTTTTGTTAGTACTTTCGGCCAATCCATTTGCATGCAGGTAGTATGGAGTACTAAACTTATGGTGCAAGTCAAGATATAGCTATTTTGGGTGGATATGGTTGGTGGCATTATGGATCCAATGAAATCCAAGCCTCATTTTTGGAAGGGTTCAAGTGGCATGACTTACTATAAATAGTTATATAATGGTGAGTGCCACGATGGATAGTGGGCCACCAAAGGCCGCTCTACAACAATTTCCAAAGGGTGAGATCGACTGAGAAGTGATTGCTAGTCACGTGTGTATGCGTGTGTATGTGCTAGAGCAAGAACAGAAGGAACTTCATGATGAGGCACACACCAGAGCCAAGCTCTAGACAAATCTTGATAATATAATTGTCCAACAATATTACAAAATCATTTGTTGTACTGCGCTAATTTCTTTTAAGAAGCTCTAGATAAAGTCTTTGATGGAATGCCAGTGGTAAGGAATTGGAAAAGGGTGTCATAGTAAGACTTGGTGAAATCCCAACGAAGTCGAGGTTGAGTGGGTTGCACTTCATAGAAAACACGGCAAGAATCCATTATATTGGTAAAAACTTCTCTAGAATGAAGACGGGACAAGAAATCAACAATCACATGAGAGAAGCTGAGCTTATGAACAACATTATAATTAAATTCCTGTAGTAGGAAGTTGGCATTCCGATGTCCATTGAAATTCTCGAGGTGAAACATTCACGATTTGACTAATGGGCAGAGCCAAATGGGCAAGAACCTATAAGTGGTGATTGTGCCATCTAATTTCTGGGCCAAATTAGATGGCATGGTTGCCACTTATGGTTTCTTTCCCATTTAGCTGCCCCTATGAATCAGCTCGTGAATGTTGTCCCTTGGGAATTCCAAAGAAATTTAGAATGCGAGACTGCCTATATCCGCTTGAAAATATTGCTAACACAGGACCCCATCTTACAAGTTCCTAATTAGGATCAACCATTCCATGTTTTTGTGGATATCTTGGATGTTGCCATTGACAACATTCTGATGCAAGTCTCGAGCAAATGATACCGGCCTGTGTATTATGTAAG
>CM035427.1:67303862-67318862 GCA_020310875.1 Ceratopteris richardii | reverse complement strand
TGTGCTAATACATGAAAGAACATATGAACTTTTGGATAAGTGACCAAGCATTTAAGCTTGGAGTAATTGCATCAACATCTCCCCCTCAAGCCTAATATGCTTGAGCTTCAACTCTCTTCAATCTCCTACAATCCAATCATTTGAACTTGTTCAATTTAGTTCCATCCAAAGATTTAGTTAGAATATCTACACATTCCAAGTTTGTTGATACATAGGCCAATTGTATGTCCTTGGTAAGTAGCTTCTCTCTCACATAATGATAATGCACTTCAATGTGCTTAGTCCTTGCATGATATACAAGATTAGCAACCAAATGTAGTGAGCTAGTATTATCTCCAAAGATCATTGGAGTGTATGTATGTAGCCCCAAGTCTGAGTAGAGTAGGTTTAACGACATTGCCTCTTATGTTTCATTTAGTAGGCCCCTATATTCAGCTTCAATTGATGACAATGCCACAATTGGTTGTTTCTTTGATGAACATGAAATCAACTTAGACCCTGCAAAAGATAAGTAGCTAGAGGTGCTCCTCCTATCATCTTTTGAGGCAGCCCAATGTGCATCAGAGTATATCTTGATATCCAAGTTAGATATAAATGGATAAAATAGTCCTTCATTTATCGTACCCTTCAAGTACTTTAGGATCCTTTTGGCAACTTCAATGTGAGGTTTTCTTGGTGTATGCATGAATTGACTCAATGTACTCACCCCATAGCATATATCCACTCTTGTTAAGGTTGCATAATTGAGACTCCCAACAAGACTTTGATAACATGTAATGTCTTAAGTAGCTCTCCTTCATGAGAACTGAGTTTGTGATTCAGTTCCATGGGTGTGTCTGCAATTTTTGCATTTTCCATTTTCAACTTGACTAGTATATCATGAGTGTACTTTCTCTGAGTAATAAAAACACCAGAATCTATATAAACAATCTCTAACCCAAGAAAATATCTAAGCAAGCCAAGGTAATTGATCTTGAACTCCTCCTTCATTTGGGTTTTAATCTTCTTGATGCCATTGACATCATTTCCTGTAATGATAATGTTTTCCACATAAACACAGAGATAAATAACCTCTAAATTAGTCTTCTTAATGAAGAATGAAGAATTTTCCTTGCTTGCTACAAAACCTTCATCCTCCAAGTATGTGACCAACCTATGGTTCCAAGCTCTAGGAGCTTGCTTTAAACCATACAATGCCTTCCTTAATTTACATACATAATCAGGTTTGTCTTTGTCTTCATATCCTGGTGGTTGAGCCATGTAGACCTCTTCAAAGATCCACCCATTAAGGAATGCATTTTTAACATCTACTTGGTACAAGATCCAATTCTTTGAAGCAACAATACTTACTAAAACTCTGATAGTTGGCATCTTGGCTACAGGTGAAAAGGTCTCATCATAATCCACTCCATGGGTTTGAGTAAACCCCTTTGCTACTGGCCTTTCTTTATACCTATTTATTGTGCCATCTGAATTCTTTTTCACTTTGTAAATCCACCTAGATCCTACTACCTTCATGAATGGATTTTTGGGAACCAAATCCCAAGTGTTATTTTCTTGAAGTGCTTCAATTTCCTCCTTCATAACTTCTCTCCATTTTCCTCCCTTGTTGGCTTCTTCAAATGAAGATGGTTTCTCTGACAAAGTCTTTAGCTATGTATATGTGATGTGTCATAGCCATACTTTATAGGTTTCTTGCTTTCCCTTTGAGATCTTCTAAGTGCTTGATTGGATGACTCTAGAATTTCTTCCAATTTTTTGAGATTTACTTTGCCCTTGGAGTTCCAAGCTCTTCAAAATCAATTTTTCCTTCATCTTTTGAGTTGACATCCTCTGATGTATGTGGTTCTTCTTTGGTCAGATTTGGAAAATCATTCTCCAAGTCATAGGGTAGCTTTATTTTCTTGCAACCATCCTCAAACCAAGAGTTATTTTCATCAAATACCACATTCCTACTAAGTGTAAATCCTTTGTTAATAGGATTATATAACCTATATCCTTTCTGATTCTAATCATAGCCAATAAATATGCATCTTTTAGCTTTTGGATCAAGTGTTCCCCTAATTTGTGAGGGTATGTGTGCATAAGCAATGCACCCATAAATCTTACAGTGATCGGTCTCCTTCCATTCCATGCCTCATAAGATGTAATCCCATCCAGAGACTTGGATAGAAGCCTATTGATTAGGTAAGTGGATGTGGAAACAACCTCTGCCCATAGATAGTTAGAAAGTGTTTTCTCATTCAACGTTGATCTTGCAGCCTCTACTATTAATCTATTTCTTCTCTCTGCCACTCCATTATGTTCACGAGTGTTTCTTGTTGTAATATCCTTTTTTATGCCTCTGCCCTATAAGAAGGAGTCAAAATCATGTGAGAAATACTCACCACCTCAATCAGATCTGAGTCTCTTCAAACTTTTACCTATTTAATTCTCAACCAATGCCAAATACTTCTTGAAACAAGTGAAGACTTCATCTTTATGCTTCATAAAATAAAGTATTGTCCACCTACTATAGTCATCTATGCATGAAACATAATACCTTGATCGTGAAATTGATAGCTCTTTGCTAGGACCCTACACATTTGTGTATACAAGCTCCAAGTAGTCTTCATACATGTATCCTCTTTTGTTGAATGGTTACCTATGTGACTTGCCAAATTGGGTTGCTTCACATTTATAAATCATATGTTGCTTGGACACATTTGGGATGCCAAGCACTCTTTGATCTCTGCATATTTTTTTCAATGTCCTTTCACCTATATGTCCTAGTCTCTTATGCCATATCTCCAATTCGGGTAGGGTTTGGTCCTTATAATTGAAGAGAGCAATATTTCTTGTATCTTCAACTTCAAAGGTAAAAAGTCTACCAGATTTCTCCCCTTTTGCAATCCACTTGAAGCTTTGTTGAGGCTCCTCCACATATGCTCCATGCCTTGTGAATCTAACCTATAAACCCTTCTCAAAAATCTATCCAACATTGATTAGATTCTTGGTTATTGTTGGCACATACAATACCCTACTTAGAAGATTCATGTTACCATAAGATGCTTTAACATTTCCAATCTTCTTTACTGAGTGCCTAGTGTCATCACCTATTTGGACTTCATGCTTTCCTTTGGGTTCTTCAAGATCAGACAATAATGCTACTTTGCTTGCTACGATTGGAGCAACTAGAATCAATATAGAATATGTACTCATCATTTTTACCTTGCTTGGCTATCATATTCATGAGTAATAGGAAATCCTCTTGATCATCTATATAGTTGTTGTAGTCTCTCCTTCCTCTGAAGCCTCCTTGATAGTTGTTGTTGTAGCCTTGGTTGTAATTGTGATGGTAGTTCTTTCCTCCATTATTGAACCTGCCTCTTGATTGTCCATAGCCTCCTCTGCAGAAGCCTCTTCTTCTCCGATTCTTTGTGTTCCTGAAGCAATCATTTGTGGTATGATTGGTCAAGGCACAAATGTTGCAAGGTGAAGAATTGTATGGTCTCCCCCTACCTTGCTTTCCTTCTCTGCCCCTTCCGCTAATACCTCTTCCTCTACCTGTGAAATTCACTTGATAGGTACTTACATCTTCTTCTTTCTTCTTACCTTTGCCTTTATCTTTACTCTTACTTTTATGTGTGTAAAGGGAAAAATATTGATTAACTCTAGAATTATCTCCATTCTTGTTGAGCTTTGTCTCATGTGTGAAGAGTTCCCTCATCAATGTATTGAGGTCAGGTATCTCCATGCCATATATAGGTCCATTGCTGTGGTAAAAGACTCTCATTTGTCATTAGCCTTGAATCCATTTATGATCTGCCTTACTATCTGCTCCTCTTCCATTTTTTCTCCAATACTACCAAGTTGATTAGCTACATCCTTCATCGTGGTCACATAGTCAGCTACATTTTGCTTTGATTGCTTCTTCAAGGTTGCCAACTCCATCCAAAGCTAGTTATTTCTGGCCCTTGTATTTGATGAGAAGTATGAAGATAGTACTTCTCAAGTCTCTTGGAAAGCCTTACAATTCCTAATATAGGTAACAAAAAATCAGATATTGAATTGAGTATGTAAGACCTGGCTAGAGCATGCTTTGCACACCATGCAACTAGTCTCTCTTGCTCCTCTCTTGTAGGTTGGTTTTTACTTCTAAAGGTCGGCATTTCTTCATCGCCAGATATGTATTCATGCAATCTTATCAAATTTTACCTTGATGTTGCTTTGATATCACTGTTGGAGGAGATGGTGGACACCTTCCATAGATGAGATGGTGCTGCAAATTTATGCATCACACTAGCCAAAACTAAGTTCAGGTTTCCAAAGTAGACCTCTTGGGATTTCCAAGAAGCACAAATAATCACCCAAGTACTTTGGAAGATGATCCTCAAATCATTGGATCAAAACAAATAACTTGGACTTTTCACTATGAACCAAAAACTTGCTATTTTGGTCATCGCACCTACTTAGGAAAATGAACAGTACTCCTTTCTTGGTAACAATTGGACAAAATCCTTTTAAGGATATCTAATTGACTATGATAGCTACCTTTAAGAAGTTAATTCACTTGAAATGGTCAACTATGCTCAGAGAGTCATGCCTAGCAAATCAGATGTCTATCTCGACATTTTTGAGGAGTTAACAATATGCAGGCTAGAGGGCAATGTTTTGCACATAACTCAAGAAAGACGGAGGAAATTAAAATAAAACTTTGTAGCATGCAAATGAATCTGTACCAACTTAATGGAAAATGATCAAGTACACACTGAGAAATAGATCAGAGAAGCTCACTATTCTGAGTAGTATGTGATAGAGTAGAGAAGATGAGACATGAGATGATTATATGTATTATTGCACATAAATTATGTTGATATATTTAGGTAGTGATGTGTGTGAACACAGTAGGACTGCCGGGGCACTTTTTTCCCTCTTTAGGAGGTTTTTTCCCCCCGGCTTGTATATATAGCTATTGCCCTAATGGGCTACTTATCTTTGTACATTCTCTAGTAATACATTCAGTATTGTGTGTTTGTGCTCCAAGCTTCTTCTTCTTCCTTGTGCTGTTCGCGTGCTTCCGCAGACATCTATCTCCAACAATTGGTATTTCCTTCTATCTTCCTTGGAGCCAGCCCAATCTGCATCAAAAAATAGCTTCAAACCTAAATCAGATACATAAGGATAATAAAGTCCTTCATTTATGGTTCCTTTGAGATACTTGAGAATCCTTTTGGCAGCATCCATATGTGGTTTCCTTGGTGTGTGCATAAATTGACTTAGCACACTCACACTGTAACATATATCTACTCTTGTCAATGTGGCATAGTTGAGACTACCCACTAGACTTTGATATGATGTGATGTCCTCTATGAGTTCACCTTCATGTGAGCTCAATTTGTGATTGACCTCCATTGGAGTACCTGCAATCTTACAATCTTGCATCTTGAATTTTGCCAACATGTCCTTAATGTACTTTCTTAGAGTGAGAAACAAACCATGATCTTTGTAGACAACTTCCAAACCTAGGAAGTAGGTAAGTGAACCCAAATCACTTATCTTGAACTCTTCTCTCATCTGATCTTTGATCTTCTTCATACCATCTGCATCATTTCCTGTCAATATAATATCATCTATATATACACATAGGTAGATGACCTCAGAGTTACTCTTTTTAATAAAGAGTGAAGGATCTGCCTTGCTTGGTTGAAAGCCTTTGTCCTGCAAGAATGAAACAAGCCTGAAATTCCAAGCTCTTGGAGCTTGCTTGAGACCATACAATGCTTTGTTAAGTTTACACACATAATCAGGATAAACTTGGTTCTCAAAACCAGGTGGTTGTGCCATATATACCTCTTCTGTTATCCAACCATTCAAGAATGCATTCTTTACATCTAGTTGAAGTATCTTCCAATTCTTGGAAGAGGCAATACTAAGCAAAACCCTAATAGTAGGCATCTTTGCCACATGAGAGAAAGTCTCCTCATAATCAATTCCCTGAGTTTGTGCAAAGCCTTTTGCCACAAGCCTTGCCTTATACCTGTTAATTGAACCATCAGAATTCTTCTTGAGTTTATAGACCCATCTTGAGCCTATTACCTTCATGGATGAAGTCTTGGGCACCAAATCCCAAGTGTTGTTTTCCTCAAGTGCTTCGATCTCTTCCTTCATTGCATGCTTCCATTCTGTTTTTGCTTTGGCCTCTTCAAATGATGATGGCTCCTCTTGGTTTATGTCCTTTGCTATGTAGATAGAATGTTTAGTTACTAATGAGGTGTCAAACCCATACCTTTCTGGTTTTTTCTTTTCCCTCATAGATCTTCTTAGGCCATGATGTGATGATTCTGCCTCATGTCCAAGATCCTGCAATTTTGCTTTACCTTTAGACTTCCATGCTTTGATCTTTTCCATATGAGATTCTTCATCATCCTCCGAGGTGTCTTGTTCTTCAATCTTTGGTTGTTCTCTACCAAGATTTGGAAAATCTTCTTCAAGATCATATGGTAAATTGACCTTCCTGCATGAATCTTCATACCATGAATTGTTCTCATCAAAAACTACATCTCTGCTTACCAAGAATCCTTTGTTGGTAGGGTTGTATAACCTGTAGCCCTTTTGATTGTTGTCATATCCAATAAATACACACCTTTCTGCTTTTGGATCCATCTTGCCTCTAACCTGTGAAGGAACATGAGCAAAAGCAATACATCCAAAAATTTTACAATGATCTAAGCTTGGTCTTCTTCCATTCCAAGCCTCATATGGAGTCATCCCATCAAGGGATTTTGAAGGCAACATGTTAATCAAGTAAGTGGTTGTAGATACAGCCTCAGCCCATAAGTAATTAGGTAAATGCTTTTCATTTAACATAGACCTTGCAGCTTCAACAATTGTCCTATTCCTCCTTTCTGCCACTCCATTTTGCTCAGGAGTGTACCTTGTAGTTACCTCTCTTTTGATTCCTCTTTCTTGAAGAAAAGAATCAAAATCATGGGAGAAGTATTCTCCCCCTCCATCTGACCTTAGCCTTTTTAGTGATTTACCTGTTTGATTCTCCACAAGAGCCAAATATCTTTTGAAACATGAAAAAACTTCATCTTTGTGTTTCATAAAGAATAGGATAGTCCATCTGCTGCAATCATCAATAAAGGAAACATAATACCTTGATCCAGATATTGAAGCTTCCTTGCTAGGTCCCCATACATCGGTATGAACCAACTCCAAGAGATCTCCATGCATATAACCTTTCTTCATGAATGGTAACCTGTGAGACTTTCCAAATTGGCATGCACTACACTTATAAATCATATGTTGTTTTGACAAATTAGGAAGTCCAAGTACACTTTGGTCCCTGCAAATTTGCTTTAATGACCTTTCACCAATATGTGCTAACCTTTTGTGCCATACTTCCAATTCTGTGAGTGTCTGACTACCATAATTAAAGAGAGCAATGTTTCTAGTGTCCTGTAATTCAAATGTGAACAATCTACCTGTCTTTTCACCTTTTGCAATTCTTCTGAATCCTTGACTTGGATCTTCAACAAATGCTCCTGCTTTTGTGAACCTGACTTGCAACCCTTTCTCTACTATCTGCCCAACACTTATCAAATTCTTTGTAATGGTAGGGACATAGAGTACCTTACTGAGTAGGTTGATGTTTCCATCAGGTGCTTTGACATTGCCTATTTTCTCCACAGGATGTTTTGTATCATCTCCTGTTTGTACCTCATGCTTATTCCTTGGATCTTCTAAATCTGATAGGAGTGCCACATTTCCTGCCACATGATTTGAACAACCTGAATCTATGTAGAAAACATGCTCATCAGATTTACCTTGTGGCATAGCCATGTTCATGATCAATAATGAATCCTCTTTGTTTGAGTCTTCTGTGTAGTTATTGTAGTCTCTCCTTCCTTTGTAGCCTCCTTGATAGTTTGAATGATTGTAGTTGTTGTAGTTGCCATGGTAGTTGTTGAACCTTCCTCTTGAGTAGCCATAACTTCCTCTATTGTATCCTCTGCCTCTTTGATTCCTGGAATTCCTAAAGCAATTTTCAGTTGTATGATTAGTTAATCCACAAATAGAACATGAGTTGGAGTCTTGGGATCTCCCCCTGCCTTGTCTACCTCCTCTTCCTCTACCTCTGCCATGTCTTCCTCTACCTGCATAGTTAGCTTGATATGTACCTGCTTCATCATCCACTTTCTTTGCCTTTCCTTTGTTATCTTTAGACTTGCTTTTATCTCTGTATAAAGCTGAAGATTGATTACCTTTAGAGCTTTCTCCATTTTTGATAAGCTTTGCCTCTTGAGTAAGTAGTTGTCCAATGAGTGTGTTGAAATCAGGTACATGCATGTCCATGTACAAATCCATAGCTGTGGTGAATGCTTCCCACTTATCATCTGCCTTCAAGCCATTGATGGCCTGCCTTACAATTTTCTCTTCATCTATTACCTCTCCAATGCTTCCCAACTGATCCGCTATGTCCTTGAGCTTTGTGACAAAATCAGTCACATTTTGTTTGGGAGCTTTCTTGAGAGTTGTGAACTCCAGCCATAGTTGATGCTTCCTAGCTTTGGTACTTGAAGAAAAGAAAGCTTCAAGTGCATCCCACACTTCCTGAGATGTCTTACAACTTCTAATGTGAGGCAACAAAAAATATGAGATAGAGTTGAGGAGATAAGACCTTGCAAGTGCATCCTTGGAGCACCATGTGCTCAATCTTTCTTGCTCTTCTTGTGTTGGTTGACTTTTGTTCATGAAACCTCGCATAACTTCATCTCCAGCCACATAACCATATAAACTTCTACCTTGGAGATAAGCTTCCATTCTTAATGACCAATCTTTCTTGCTCTTCTTGTGTTGGTTGACTTTTGTTCATGAAACCTCGCATAACTTCATCTCCAGCCACATAACCATATAAACTTCTACCTTGGAGATAAGCTTCCATTCTTAATGACCAACCTGAGTAGTTACCTCTGTCCAATTTATCAATTGATGAAGGAAATCCATCTGCCATGTTGTCCAACCTTGCTCTGATACCACTGTGAAGAGATGGATAGGTATGTGCTTGAAGATGAAGAGGTGTTGCAAAATCCTTGATCTACACCAGCCAAATGAACTCCAGAAGTATATGGTGGGCCCTTTTAGCTTGCCAATGGATGTATTAGACACCCTATGTACCTTGGAATATCACTCTCAAAAAGATAGATCAAAACAGATAAGTTGGAGTTAGCTCAGAGGTGAAAACTTTCTATTCTTGGTTCATACACCTGCCCAGTGTTTTACATAATTCTCTAATCACAGCAGCAATTAGCTCAATTCCTCTTGGGAAAGTCTAGGCAACTTAAAGAGCTAACTTTCAAGAGTAATCTCATAAAAAATAATGAACCACACACTGAGAATGAGTTTTAACAAGTGATGACATCATCCCGATTTTCATGGGCTGCTACAGAAATAGACCAGTGAGAAGAAAAATCAACATAACTCAAAATGTAGATATTCAATGATTATAAAAATTTGTATGTTTATACTATATAGTAAGCTGAATCCAACAAGCTTTAAATCACTGAATTTGGATACGTAACCACTGAGAAATGGCTCTGACAAGATGAGTGAAAAAGTTGGGTACCTGACATAGAAGTGAAGATGAAGAGACTGTGTTGACTTCAAATGAACATAACTGAAGATTGCAACATCCAAATGACATGAAAATTTGTGAGCACATAGTAGACTTATAGAGCTAACTTTACCAAGTTAAATCACTGAAAATGATGCACCAAGCTCAGAGAAAACATCTCTGCAAGCTGACTGAGAAAACTGAGAGTAATGGCAGTGAGTAGTACACTTCACAAGAACATGGAAAGATGAAACCAAATAATCATGAAAATGAAAGTATATTGCTTGTACAATACAATGACTTACTGATACATATGTGTGCCTTGTAATCACACTTTGATATGGCATAAAGCTCAGCTCTTGGAGGTCTTTACATAGGTCTCTCTAACCACGACTAAAACTGCCATCTATTTATAGTTGAGTTTGGGAGGCTAACTTCCCTCAATCACTCTCCAATCAATCAATGATTGATTTGATTCTCTACCTACCACAAATCACGAATTCGTGGCTCCTCTTTCCATTCTTGATCAAGTGGACTCAACCACTTAAGATTCTTTCACTTTTACATTAAGTAAACTCTTCAAAAAATTACAAGAGGTAGTTCACAAGTGAACTTTACATAGTCTTCATTTTGAAGCTTCTTTTATGACTTTGTGGGACTCAAGCCAATACTTAGGCTTGTCATAGACTTGCTCCAACAATGCACATGAAAGATGCATTGATTTTGATGAGACCTTTCCACCTACATGCCGTATGACTACTGTTCGGAGCATTTGTGCACTTGCAACCCATCATGGTTGGAATGTACATCAGTTGGACATTAAAACAACATTTCTGAATGGTGACTTGCATGAAGAAGTTTATGTTTTTTAGCCCTGTGGCTTTGTGCAGAAAGGGCATGGAAACGAGGTGTGCAGGTTAAAGAACGCATTATATGGTTTAAAGCAAGCACCACGTGCTTGGTATGAGAAGATACATGCCTATCTGGTTGCACATGGTTTTGAGAACAGTCCAACTGAAAGCACCTTATATGTTAAGCATGCTAATGATGTGCTTCTGATCATTGTTGTCTATGTTGACGACATGCTGCTCACTAGTCCTATTGAGAAGCATATTGCTGATTTCAAGGCTGATTTGCATGCCTCATTTGAGATGTCTGATTTGGGGCATTTGCATCACTATTTGGGCATTCAGTTTATGCAAGTTGATGGTGGAATGGCTTTGTGTCAAACGAAATATATTGACACATTGTTGCAGCGTTTTGGCCTTGAAGACTGTAAGCCTATTACCACTCCTATGGAGACAGGTTTAGGATTGAGTCTTCATGATGTTGGAGATGCATTTGATGCTGTTCTCTATCAATAGGCTGTTGGATGCTTGATTTACTTATGCATTACTCAACCAGATATTCAGTTTGCTGTCTCACATATGAGCAGGTTTATGCATTGCCCAGGAGTCACGCATTGGAAGGCGGTTAAGCGCATCTTTCGCTACTTGAGTGGTACTCGGCTACTTGGGTTGTTTTATCCCCCCCGCCAGATTTGCATGCTTTTTCTGACTCTGATTGGGCTGGTTGCTATGACACTCGTGTGTCCACCAATGGTCTTTGCTTCATGCTTGGTAGCTCATGTATATCTTGGTTGAGCAAGAAGCAGCCTACTGTGGCCACTTCGAGTTGTGAAGCTGAGTATAGGGCAGCTTTCACAGCGACTGTTGAGTGTGTGTGGCTTAGACGCCTTATGGCTGATTTGGGTGTTGGCCAGTCTTCTGCCACCACCATCTTCACTGACAGTCAGAGCACATTGGCAATTGCGAGGAACCCTGTGTTCCATGCTCACACTAAGCACATTGAGGTGCATTATCACTATGTCAGGGAGAGGTTCTCTGCTGGGGAGATCAGCTTGGCATATGTGCCCACATAGGAGAACATTGCAGACCTTTTCACGAAGGCTCTGCCTAGGGAGAAGTTTGAAGCTTTCCGCAAAGCTTTGGGCTTACTTCCTTTTGTGGAGTGATTTCCACATAGCTTGGCACTTCCTTATACATGAGTGCCAGCTCCTTGTTCACCGCATCACGCAGGGGGAGATTTGTGTTGGAGATAGACGTCTGCGGAAGCACGCGAACAACACAAGGAAGAAGAAGAAGCTTGGAGCACAAACACACAATATTGAATGTATTACTAGAGAATGTACAAAGATAAGTAGCCCATTAGGGCAATAGGCATATATACAAGCCGGGGGAAAAAAACCTCCTAAAGAGGGAAAAAAGTGCCCCGGCGGTCCTAGAGTGTTCACACACATCACTACCTAAATATATCAAAAAATCCCCCCTGGGAGTGATGCGGTGAACAAGGAGCTGGCACTCATGTATAAGGAAGTGCCAAGCTATGTGGAAATCACTCCACAAAAGGAAGTAAGCCCAAAGCTTTGCGGAAAGCTTCAAACTTCTCCCTAGGCAGAGCCTTCGTGAAAAGGTCTGCAATGTTCTCCTGCGTGGGCACATATGCCAAGCTGATCTCCCCAGCAGAGAACCTCTCCCTGACATAGTGATAATGCACCTCAATGTGCTTAGTGCGAGCATGGAACACAGGGTTCCTCGCAACTACCAATGCGCTCTGACTGTCAGTGAAGATGGTGGTGGCAGAAGACTGGCCAACACCCAAATCAGCCATAAGGCGTCTGAGCCACACACACTCAACAGTCGCTGTGAAAGCTGCCCTATACTCAGCCTCACAACTGGAAGTGGCCATAGTAGGCTGCTTCTTGCTCAACCAAGATATACATGAGCTACCAAGCATGAAGCAAAAACCACTGGTGGACACACGAGTGTCATAGCAACCAGCCCAATCTGAGTCAGAAAAAGCATGCAAATCTGGCGGTAGTGATCCCCCCTTGGGATAAAACAACCGAAGTAGCCGAGTACCACTCAAGTGGCGAAAGATGCGCTTAACCGCTTTCCAATGTGTGACTCCTGGGCAATGCATAAACCTGCTCATCTGTGAGATAGCAAACTGAATATCTGGCCGAGTAATGCATAAGTAAATCAAGCATCCAACAGCCTGCTGATAGAGAACGGCATCAAATGCATCTCCAGCATCATGAAGACTCAATCGTAAACCTGTCTCCATAGGAGTGGCAATAGGCTTACAGTCTTCAAGGCCAAAACGCTGCAATAATGTGTCAATATATTTCGTTTGACACAAAGCCATTCCACCATCAATGTGCATAAACTGAATGCCCAAATAGTGATGCAAATGCCCCAAATCAGACATCTCAAATGAGGCATGCAAATCAGCCTTAAAATCAGCAATATGTGTCTCAATAGGACCAGTGAGCACAATGTCATCAACATAGACAACAATGATCAGAAGCACATCATTAGCACGTTTAACATATAAGGTGCTTTCAGTTGGACTGCTCTCAAAGCCATGTGCAATCAGATAGGCATGTATCTTCTCATACCAAGCACGTGGTGCTTGCTTTAAACCATATAATGCCTTCTTTAACCTGCAAACCTGGTTTTCATGCCCTTTCTGCACAAAGCCACAGGGCTGAAAAACATACACTTCTTCATGCAAGTAACCATTCATAAATGCTGTTTTAATGTCCAACTGATGTACATTCCAACCATGATGGGCTGCAAGTGCACAAATGCTCCGAACAGTAGTCATACGGCATGTAGGTGCAAAGGTCTCATCAAAATCAATGCCTCTTTCCTGTGCATAACCCTTTGCAATAAGCCTATCCTTATACCTGTCCACTGTACCATCAGGTTTACGCTTCAGCTTGTATACCCACTTAGTGCCAATGGCCTTCTTGCCAGGAGGCAAGTCACATAAAGACCATGTACCATTCTTCATTATAGCATCATATTCAGATTGCATAGCAGCCATCCAATTTTCTGAATTTTGTGCTTCATCAAAAGAAACAGGCTCATTCTCATCACAGAGACTAGATGCAGCCATAGCATAGCAATCTGATGCAAAGGAGGCACTATGAGAGCCTGAACGAGTACGATATGACAAAGGTGCATCTAATTTGCTGTCACGCAAAGTCTGCACCAGCCATTTTGGCATAGTTTTTGCCTGCTCAATATCAGCTCTCTCATCAACAGGTGCATCATGTAAATCTGCATCAGAAATGGAATGATCTGCATCATCATATGAAACCTGCAAAGGCTGAGAAGTTGCCTCATTAGGACCAGCACTAGCTTGTCCACCTGTAAAAAGAGGCATCAAAGTATCATACATGTCTTTGGAGCTAACAGATGTCTCCTTAGTACATGAAAGCAATGGCTGAATAGCATCTTCCACAAAGACAACATCAAGACTAACCAGAATGCGTTTAGTCTGTGGATGATATAGACGATAGCCTTTAGTTTCAGAACTATACCCAACAAAAATACATTTTACTGCCTTATCATCCAATTTTCTGCGATGTTGTTCAGGCACTAATGCATATGCCAAACAACCAAAAACACGCAGATGAGCAACAGATGGCTTGCGGTCATGCCAAGCCTCATATGGAGTGATAGACTGCAACGCTTTAGTGGGACACCTGTTCAGTACATATGCTGCACACATGACAGCCTCAAGCCAGAAACTATGTGGTAAAGCCTGACTTTTGACCATGCACCTCGCCATCTCCATGAGTGACCTATTCTTTCGTTCAGCAACTCCATTCTGTTGAGGTGTATACGGCACTGTACACTGGTGTTTTATCCCACGTTCAGCCAGAAATGCATTAAAATCTGAAGACATATATTCCCCCCCTCGATCAAAACGGAGGGTGCCCATTTTACATGCTGACAGATTTTCAGCCAAAACCAAAAACTATTTGAAGCACATGAACACTTCGGACTTTGCTTTGAGTGGATATACCCATGCATGCCTGGAAAAATCATCAATGAAAGTCACGAAGTAAAGGTAATTTCCAAAAGAGGGTGTCTGCATAGGATCACAGACATCACTATGTACAAGCTGCAATTTCTGCGTAGCCCGAACTGAACCATCTTTTGGAAAGGAAGAACGCTGCATTTTGCCCAAAATACAGCCTTCACAAACATGTTTTCCAGGTGCCTCAAGTTTGGGCAAAGAGGACACCATTTCAGATTTCTGCAGGCGTAACAAACTAGCAAAATTCAGATGACCAAAGTGTGCATGCCAAAGCTTTGCATCTAACATAGCCTGAGAATCATGAACTGCACATGCCGAATCATTCACAGATCTTTCATAGTCTATGAGCTTATACAACCCACGACATAAAATGCCAAAAGCAATAATCACATCGCCATTCGAGAGATCATGGACTGTACACCTGTCATCAACGAATTTCACAACCAAGCCAATCTTGGCTAATGCAGAAACTGATAACAGGTTCTTTTTGATCCCTGGCACAAATAAAG
>CM035427.1:67146362-67298862 GCA_020310875.1 Ceratopteris richardii | reverse complement strand
TATATATATATATATATATATATATATATATATATATATATATATATATGTGTGTATGTATATATATAAATAGAGAGAGAGAGAGAGGCATTATGATTTATCAACGATTTATGTTTCTAAATTTAAGAGTTTGGTGCATCCTTTATCTACTGTTAGAGCAGAAACTATCGAGGCCTTTGTATTTGCTCTGTTGAGAGAGAGAGAGAGAGAGAGAGAGAGAGAACTTCCTCTTTTAATGTGTTAACGTGATCATGGTTGTTGGTGATGTGCCTTGGCAGATCATTATAACGTTCTCAGGAACAGACAGATACCACCAACTCTTGACGACGTGGTATCAATTAACGCACATCAACCGCTACTCCATGGCTTCCATATTCAATGACCTGGAAAGACGCATCCAAGAAAGCCTCGATAGACTAGAAAGGACCTAGCAATCCTTGTGTAATAAAAAAACTTCAGTAAACCATATGTACTTGAAAACGTCTAGAATCAGGTTCTCCGTACTGTGAACAAGTTTTTAATGTTGCTTTTTCCGTACATGAGGGAGAGAGGAAGTTGGGTTTCAAACTTGTGGAGAGAGAGAGAGAGAGGGGTTTACTCGATGATTGATATAAATGTCCACATTCTATTGACAAGCCCTCTATGTATGCAAAAGTCGTCTAGGCCGTGTAGGTGCGCTGTAGACCTTCTACAGATTTTGAAACCAGCACAATATCATCATTAGTAGTCCCTCGTACCTCTTCAATCTCATCTGTCATATGAAGTCCACAATCTCATCAATGTATAGACCAAAGAGGGTGGGTGAAAGAGGGCACCCTTGCTTCACCCTGATAGTGCTAGCAAGTGAGTCGGTTAAGCCACCTCAACATCTGACTCTACCAGATACTCTCTCATATAATGCGTAGATCCCCCGTATCATCTCATATAGAGTAGGCATCTGAAGAGCCATTTCCTAGGAAGTGTATCGTAGGCTTTGCGGAAATCCACAAAGTAGCAGTATAATCTCCTCTTCCTCAATCTTGCCTGGTTGATCACGCATCTCAGAGTGAAGATGTGGTCAATGGCAGAGTAATATCATCTAAAACCTGTGTGTCTTGGGGCCCTGATACCCTTCCTCTGTGCGAGAGTGCTCAACTGTGTTTCTAATACTGTTCCATATAGTTTGGCAAGTGTGGGGCCAATCATGATTGTCTAATATGCCGTTGGATCCATAACATCACCTGACTTATGAATGGGCACTATGGTGTGCTAAGTCCATGAGTTAGGGAACCCTTCAACCAATGCACGCTTTAAGAGGTGGTCGATGAGTGGTGCTAGAGTTAGTGCCTCTGTGTATGAGGTGCTCTGCCTATAGACTGAACTGGTCATGAGCTCTTCCATGCTTCATATGTGAAATAGCATGGCTCACCATGGTGGGTGTGAAGAAGTAAGAGGTAGTGGGGTGTGAGCTCTGTGGTCTGGGAATGGGGGGCTATTCTGGGATCTGGTATAGGCTCTATGCATAGCTATGCCAAATGCTCGGGTCTCGAATGGGTGTTTGCTACCTCCTCTCCCTTAGATGTCACCATGCAAGTGCACTATCTTGACTCATGAGCAAATGGTAGATATCCCAGTATTGTCTCTCCTACCACTCCCCCCGCTTGCGGCAAGTAAGAATCTGCATGTGAGGCTATGCTTGTATGTGTGTATTATCCCCTCTATGCTCAAAATCCATAGATGTTTCCTGAGTTCCCAACAATCCGCATCATACCAATGGTTCTGGGGCATGGATCCTATGCATGGAGGATGTGTATGTGTATGATGTGGAAAGCTACAGATAGCTGAGTCATGAAGGATGGTGGTGATCTATGATGTGAGTGTGTCCAAAGGTGAGAACGGATCGAGGGAGAGTAGACTAGTGTGTAGGTGGTGTGCGTACACATGTGAGAGGTCGTATGTGAAGTGTATCGTGGTGTGTGGCTCAATGGCTGAGAGAGAGAGGTTGATACTCTACCTTATGGCTGATACTCTACTTGTGCTCGTCTCATTTAGGTCCCTGCCCCTCATGATATTTGGATGGTCCATGTCATATGCCTCACACTGATGTGATTGGGTGTGGCCATTGAAGTCCCCCATAAGGAAGACTTCACCTAGGATGTTGTAGTGTAGTATCTCATCTAAAAGTGTTGTGTATGGTGAATCTCTGTCTCGGATCGGTCCCCCAAGATCTTGTTCTGCGTATCGGGATCTGCGTAGTGGGAAGTAGCATATGGCAATGTAAATCAAGCTCCTTGGTGCTATCTCCATGCTGACCCACATGTATCATGCCTCCTCGTCTCTTCTTAAGATATGGATCTAGTTCTAGAGAGAGAGAGAGAGAGAGGATAGATGCAACATGATTTATTAAGAGTCTATGCTTATAAATTTAAGGGTTTGATGCATCCTTTATCTAATGCTAGAGCTAAAATATAATTCTCAGTAGTAATTATCTATGATTTCGTATTTATAAATTATCTTCTTATCAAATTCCACAATACATATCGAGGCCTTTGTCTACGTTCTATGGGCTTGACGAACTTAAATGTTTTTAAACCTTCTACTAATGGTCATCTACGAATGAGAGAGAGATATATATAATATTTGAAGATTCAATTTGTACCATGAGACAAAACCATATGGGTGTATATCAAGCTTTTATGAATTAAATAGTTTAAAGTTGTACGCATATGATAGTGGCATGCGATCTATGGTGCAAAGCAAAGTAACGGTAGGATCGAGAGTAAGAAAACACACTCTAGAGGGATACAATCATGGTAATGAAAAAGGATTCTCTTTCCAACATGAATTATTTTACTTCAAGACTTGCATAAAACGTGTGCTCGTTTTAGGCATGCATGTTTAAGTACCATGACCTGAGATCTCCAAGGAGTGTATCACAAAATCTAATCTTTTACATAGTAACCAAATGTCATCTTGGATTTTCAATGCCAAAGTCATTGCACATATATATTTTCTTTTTCTCTTTTGTCTCTGTGTAGGGTTTCTATAGAAGTTTATTGTTGTGTCAATGGAAGAAGTCTGTGTATGAACTCAATGAAGCATATCATCCTTATGTCTTTGAAGCTCTAACTATGATTTGAAAAATATCCTCAATTCAAATATGAGCTCAATGAATCATATCATCCTTATGTCTTTGAAGCTCTATCTATTATTTGGAAAGTATCCTCAATTCAAATGTCTTATTGACTCAGACAAGGGGATGGAATATTCAAACATTTTTTATCTACTTGTGATCTCTATGTATGGTCACCATCTACAAGTGAAATTCTTTCAAATTCTAATCAACCTCCCCCAGTGCTTGCTATGCCTAGGCAAGCTACAAGCTCATCCATTCACAATCCGGGTGGCACTCCAAGAGTCACCAAAGGGAGTCAATACATGTATGCAGACAATGCTCACTCTCGGGGAGCCGAGCAAGCCACTAGCTACTCGCCTCATGTAAGAAAACACTGATCATCTGTAAGATAGTTGTAGGGAGTGAGCATGACATCTCTCAACCCAAGACAATTGGGACCAAATTGCCTCAATCTCATCGGTCAAGCACCCATCAAGTTGCACTTGCTCAGGAATCCACATCACCATGGGGCCATTGATATCCCCCTCAACAAATGTAGTAGGCATAGGGGCATGGTAAGAATAGAAAGAACCAACCACAATGCTAGTACTACCACTATAATGAGCCAATATATCTCTAATATACATGGGATCAATCTGGGAGAGCTTCATCCTTCCAATCCTCCTCTCAAAGCAAGGAAAATGGAGGCTATCTCTCTCCTTGATAAAACCCTGAGTGTGCCATACATAACGTGCTCTCAAGGTCAAGAAAAGTCTTTCCCAAGCCTCAAGATCATAACCATGCATGGTGGTCTGGCTACCCCTTGTCAATCCTCATGTGCTTCAATCATGTTGAAGTCAACTGCAACACAGCAAACATCAACATATGGAATAACATCATTAATCTGGGACCAAAAAGTGGCACAAGCACTCTCATGGTTTGGGGCATAGAAGGTAAAGAACCCCTATCACCTACCCCCCCAATAAAACCATTCGGATGGACCTACTAGGGAAAATCACTCCTCTATCCACAATCCTAGACCACAAGGAATGTTGGAGGAGATGGTGGATAATCACAAGAGATGAGTTGGTGTAGCTAAAAACTTCTTCACACCTACTATAAGTAATGCCTGGAGAGTGTTGTGGGCCTCTTTAGCTAGCTAATAAGCATGAATGATTGCATATGTTACTTGAAAGATGATGCACAAATGATAGGAACAAAACAAATAGGTAGGCATATGATCAAAGGTCTAGAACTTGCTATTTTGGTTTAGACAGCTACTTAGAGTTTTGCACAATTCTCAGAGTACAACAACAATGAATAAAGTTCCTTTTGGGGAACTTTAATTAACTTAACAAGCTACCAATCATGAGGGAAATCATCTAAAATGATAAACTATATGCAGAGAAATATGTTTAGCAAGTTAAGCTTGCATCCTGACTTTTACAGGCCTTGATAGTCACAGACCAGTGAGCAATGTTTGATTAATATCTGATGATTGAGTGAAGCATTATCAATGAAACTTTGTAAGATTAAAGTAGACATTACATTGAAGATTTCATGCTTTAAGTCACACAAAATGATGGACTATACAGTAAGGATCAACTCAGACAAATTCACTATTCTGATGGAGTGTGATAGAGATATGAGAGTAACAAGTAATGATGATGTATGAATTAGATAATATAAAACTACAATGTCCTTGCTAAGCAATTTCTCTCTAACATAATGGTAGTGCACTTCAATGTGCTTAGTCCTGGCATGGTACATAGGGTTAGCAATCAAATGAAGCGAACTAGTGTTATCTCCAGATATAATTGGAGTGTAGGAATGTAGCTCCAAATCTCCATACAATTGCTTAAGCCACATAGCTTCCTGAGTTGCATTTGCCAAACCTCTATATTCTGCTTCTATGGAAGATAAGGCCATAGTTTGTTGCTTCTTGGATGACCAAGATATGAGTTTTGAACCTGCAAATGATAGGTACCCCAAAGTGCTCCTCCTATCATCCTTGGATCTAGCCCAATCTGCATTAGAATATAACTTTACATCTATGTTAGAAGTGAAGGGATAGAACAATCCATCATTCATTGTTCCCTTAAGATACTTAAGCACCCTCTTTGCAGCTTCCATGTGCGGCTTCCTTGGTACATGCATGAACTGACTTAATCTACTTACTGCATATGAAATATCTACTCTTGTCAAAGTTGCATAATTAAGATTACCACAAGTTGTTGATAGCTTGTAACATCTTCAAGTAGTTCACCTTCATGTAAACTTAGCTTATGTTTAATCTCCATAGGAATACTTGCAACATTAGTGTTATCCATCTTAAACTCTACCAACATATCATGTATGTACTTCCTTTGTGTGATGAATATACCTGAATCTGTATACACGAGCTCTAAGCCAAAGAAATAGGTTAATAGCCCTAGATCATTGATTTTGAATTTCTTCATCAATTGAGCTTTTATCTGCTTGATACCATCAGGGTCATTACCTATAATAATGATATCATCTACATAGACACATAAGTAGATGAAATCTGATTTATTCTTCTTAACAAACAAAGAAGAGTATGCCTTGCTTGCTACAAATCATTGATCCTGCAAATAGGTAACAAGCCTATGGTTCCAAGCTCTAGGAGCTTGCTTGAGACCATAGAGTGCTTCTCTGATTTTGCAGACATATTGTGCTTTTTCTTCATCTTCAAAACCTAGTGGTTGTGCCATATACACTTCCTCTGATATCCAACCATTCAAAAAAGAATTCTTGACATCTAACTGATATAAATTCCAATTTTTGGATGCAACAAGACTTATCAATACCCTGATTGTTGGCATCTTTGCCACAGGTCAAAATGTTTCTTCATACATACCTTATGGGCTTCTTACTTTCTCTTTGTGATCTCCTTAAAGCTTGATTGGAAGACACGGGTAGATCCTCTAATTGCTTGTATTTGAACTTGCCTCTTGACTTCCAAGCTTTGAAATCAATGTGCTCCTCATCTTCTGAGTTGATGTTCTCTACTTGGTGTTGATCTTCTTGAGTTAGGGTTGGAAAATGATTTTCCAAATCATATGGTAATTTGAATTTCCTACAATCTCTTCAAAACAATAATTATTCTCATTAAATACTACATCCTTACTAACTATGAATGCATTATTAGTGGGATTATAAAGTCTATATCCCTTTTGATTTTGATCATACCCAATAAATATACATTTCTCTGCCTTAGGGTCAAGCTTCCCTCTGATTTGGGATGGGATGTGTGCATATGCGATGCACCCAAATATTTTGCAATGATCCAATGAGGGTCTCCTGCCATTCCATGCTTCATATGGTGTCATACCATCAAATGATTTGGATGGAATCATATTGACAAAATAGGTAGCTATAGATACAACCTCTGCCCATAAATAATTAGGTAATTTTTTCTCATTTAACATAGACCTAGCTGCCTCAACAATTAACCTGTTCCTTCTCTCTGTCACTCCATTCAATTCAGGAGTATATCTAGTTGTTACTTCCCTGTTTATGCCTCTGTCCTAAAGAAATAGATCAAACTCATGTGAAAAGTACTCACCACCTCCATCAAACCCGATTCTCTTCAAGCTCCTTCTTGTTTGGTTTTCAACTAGTGTCAAATACTTCTTAAAACATGTGAATACTTCATCCTTATGCATAATGAAATAGAGAATTGTCCACCTACTGTAATCATCAATAAATGAGACATAGTACCTTGAACCAAAGATGGATGGGTCTTTGCTAGGACCCCACACATCAGTGTGTACAAGCTCCTAATAATCTTCATGGATGTATCCTTTCCCGTTGAATGGTTGCCTATGAGCTTTGCAAAATTGGCAAGCTGCACATTTGTAAATCATGCGCTGCTTGGTCACATTGGGAATGCCAAGCACACTTTGATCCTTGAAAATTTGCTTCAGAGTTCTCTCTCCTATGTGCCCTAGAGTTTTGTGCCATATTCCCAACTCAGATAGGGTTTGGTCTCTATAACTGAATAGTGCTATATTCCTTGTGTCTTCAATTTCAAAAGTAAACAATCTACCTGACTTTTCATCTTTGGCAATCCTTTTGAATCCTTGTTGGGGATCTTCAACATATGCTCCATGCTTAGTGAACCTGATGTGTAGACCTTTCTCTACAATCTATCCAACACTAATTAGGTTTTTGGTTATAATAGGTACATACAGAACTTTGCTTAAAAGGTTCATACTACCATCAGATGTTTTGACATTTCCAATTTGTTTGTCTGAATGTTTAGTGTCATCACCTGTTTGTACTTCATGCTTCTCCTTGGGTTCTTCAAGATCAGACAATAGTGCTACATTTCCTGCCACATGATTGGAACAACCTAAGTCAATGTAGAAAAGATGCTCATCATCTTTACCTTGCTTGGATGTCATGTTCATGATGAGTAGAGAATCTTCTTGATCTTCAGTATAGTTGTTGAAGTCTCTTCTTCCTCTAAAGCCTCCTTGATAGTTGTTGTTGTTGTTGAAGCCTTGATTGTAATTATGGTTGTAGTAGCCTCCACCATTGTTGTACCTGCCTCTAGTTTGTCCATAGCCTCCTCTATGGAAGCCTCTTCCCCTTTGGTTCCTTGTATTTTTGTAGCATTCTTCTGTAGTGTGGCTGTTGAGACCACATATGTTGCATGGTGAATTTTTGTAGGGTCTCCCCCTACCTGGTTTTCCTCCTCTGCCCCTACCTCTAGCACCTCTTCCTCTTCCTGCATGATTCAGTTGAAAGGTACTAGCCCCTCTATCCTGTTTCTTACTTTCACCTTTATCCTTAGCTTTATTCTTATCTGTATAAAGGGAAGAAGATTGATTAGCTCTTGGGTTATCACCATTTCTGTTGAGCTTTGTCTCACGGGTGAAGAGTTGTCCCATCAAGGTGTTGAGATCAGGTACTTGCATATCCATGTAGAGATCCATTGTTGTGGTGAAGGACTCCCACTTGTCATCAACTTTTATCCCATTGACGATTTGTCTCACAATGTGCTCTTCCTCTATCTCTTCTCCAATGCTTGCAAGTTGATCTCCAACATCTTTCATTTTGGTCACATAATCAAAAAATCCATGCTTTGGTTGTTTCTTGAGGGTTGTGAATTCCATCCACAACTGATTCTTCCTAGCTCTTGTGTTGGAGGAGAAGTATGATGAAAGAACTTCCCAAGTCTCTTGGGAGGTTTTACAATTTTTGACATGTGGTAACAAGAAATCAGAGATTGAGTTTAGTAGATATGACCTTGCAAGAGCATCCTTTGCACACCATGTGGTTAGCCTCTCTTGCGCTTCCCTTGTTAATTGATTCTTGCTCCTGAAGATTGGCATGTCTTCATCTCCTGAGATGTATCCATATAAGCTTCTCCCTTGAAGGTATTCTTGCATTCTTAGGGACCATGCTGAGTAGTTGTTCCTATCCAATTTTTCAATGAAGGATGGAAATCCATCTCTCATCTTGATTGAACTTTCTCTGATACCATTGTTGGAGGAGATGGTGAATAATCACAAGCGATGAGTTGGTGTAGCTAAAACCTGCTTCACACCTGCTATAAGTAATGTTTGGAGAGTGTTGTGGGCCTCTTTAGCTAGATAATAAGCATAAATGATCACATATGTTGCTTGGAAGATGATGCACAAATGATAGGATCAAAAAAAATATGTAGGCATATGATCAAAGGTCTAGAACTTGCTATTTTGGTTGAGACACCTACTTAGAGTTTTGCACAATTCTCAGAGTACAGTAGCAATTCATAACATTCCTTTTGGGGAACTTCAATTAGCTTAACAAGTTAACAATCATGAGTGAAATCATCTAGAATGATAAACTATATGCAGAGAAATATGTTTGGCAAGTTAAGCTTGCATCCCGACTCTTATGGGCCTTGATAGTCACAAACCAGTGAGCAATTTTTTATTAATATCTGATGATCGAGTGAAGCGTTATCAATGCAAATTTGTAAGATTAAAGTAGACAATATGCTGAAGATGTCATGCTTTAAATCAAACAAAATGATGGACTATGGAGTGAGAACCAGCTCACACAAATTCATTGTTCTGATGGAGTGTGACAAAGATATGAGAGTAAGAAGTAATTATCATGTATGAATTAGACCATATAAAAGTAAAATGTCATTGGAAATAATTCATTGCTCAATGAGTGTGGAAAGAATGAGCTATGAGGCGAGCTCCTCTTCTCAATGAAAGTTTATGGAAATGGTCTCTGAACCTCGAGATACACGTGGGCTTTTCATGTCCTCTTTTATAGCTTTTGTTTGAGCCCAAGATTTGACTTCAAATTCAAATCTCTACTAATAAAGTGTATCCTAAAGTATAGGATTCATTCTCTCTTGACTCAACTACCAAAAAATACGAGATTATATGCTTTCGAACTCCTCATGGGTTTATTCCACTTTTACAATGAGTAATTATAGCTCAAAGTTACAAGAGGTTGTACATATGAATCCTTCCAAATGATATGCTAATACATCAAGCTTACGTGAAGTGATCAAGTATGTAGGCTTGGGCTTAATTGCACCAACAAGGACTCCCCAATAGATATACATACACCACCTTGAGAGACATTGAGTTCGTAACCCGATGACCAAAAAGCCTCTCCATGCGTCGATAAGAGGTGTTTGCATTGCCACGTACCACTCAAAGAAAGATGATGCTCCTAAAGCATCAGAATATCAATGGGTCCAACAACCAAAATTTGGTAAGTTGTTATTGAACAAGAGCCCTGCAACATAAGAACTACAACCTGTCTAGTCCCTAAACATTCCATAAGAGAACCCTCATGGAAAAAAGACAAACAATGATACTGCAACAACAACAACAACGAATCTAGCCATCTTCGAGGCCGGTTTGGGTAGGGAGTAATCTAAGTCCAAACATCCCCGATATGCAACTAATTGCTCCAGTAGGACCCTACAAAGACTAAGCGAGGTAGAGTCCCTAGCTACCCATGCCATCTCCAGGCTAAGCTCATCCTCATGAATATACATGTACCTAGGAGTAGTCCAAGTATCTACAATAACATACAAAATAAGCTGACTCTCCTTCATGCCTCAAATAGACATAAATTGATTTGTATCCCAAGCTCCGATGAAAAGATCAATGAGGTCAAGATCCTCGAGATGATGAGAAAATTCAATGAACTATGCCCAAACAAAATGTAGTGCCTCTCCATGAGACCAATCTGGCTGTGTAGCCCTACAAAGAGGAAACGAGAAAGCAATGGCCAACTCTAAGGCTATCTTGCTGGGAAGGAAGGGCCATCACATGGACCCTAATGGATGTCTCAAAAAGAGCCTTTTGTTTGCCAAAGAATCATGCGAACTCATAGCTAAAACTCCCCCCTTGCAAATGGTAATCAAAACTCACCAACCCCAGAGGAATAGTAGTCAAAGGTGATGTATCCACTGAGAAAAGGGGGTGTTGTGGAGATTGAACCTCATGGACCACCCAACTCACCAAGAAGTCACTGTCAAGGGATCGCCAAGGACTACGAGGAGAATTACTTGGCTATTGAGGGGGTCTCATAGAAGAGGAGGGCCCAAATGAGGAGACTGGTGTGGAGGGGACAAAGGATGAGGGTGCAAAAGAAGGCACCACAGAGGTAGGAATATCTGAGGGGGATCCGTGCTCCATCCCAATGCCATGGTTGACAAGATCGTCCTCCTAAAGTGCACTAAATCTATTCCCCATAGAAACAAATCTCTCTTGGGTCATTGGGCAGGGCTGCTCCCAAAGTGTTGTTGGTGCCTAGGCTATTGCCAACCCATCCTAGAGGAAGAGGGGCCGGTCATGGAAACCAGGGCATTAGAGCAATGATGAGACCCAGCCTCCTCCTTTTGGGTGGAGAGCTCGAGGGCCTTGAGGATGGCGAGGGGGGATGAGATGCTTGCTCCGATGGATGCATGCCTCCTTCCTAGGCTACGGTTTGGTCCATTTCCTGGTCCTCAAAGGGAAAGCCTTTGCAAGGTGACCAACCTTGCGAAAAGCAAAACACTGATTCGAAAGGCCCGAGTACTCGACCCTTTGAATCAGCCACTCACTTGAAAGAAGTGGAAACTCAATCTCCAAAGGCAGCTGTGCAAGATCAGAGATGAGAATCCAAACTGAAGGGAGAATAGTTGCCTTGGCCACCACATAGGTTGCAATCATTGGAACCTCCAAGAAGGTGCCAAGAGACCCACAAATCTACGAAAACAAGGGTAAATACTATTGCTTGAGGCCAGTGAAGCAAGCCATCATAGGAAACCCACATGCTTCCCTAGGTAAGAAGGCCAAAGAGGAGTTTGGTGAAGGATCAAAGGCATGAGTCCAAGGGCAAACGTATGCCCGACTATCCCAAACCGCAATGGGGGATGAAGATATCATCCAAGCAATAGTCTCTAGTGAACAAAGCTCAACATGATAAAAGTTGTGGCCTAGGAACTAGATATTTATAAGCTTGCCCACCTCATCAAGCAAGTTGCTCTAAAGAAGGTCTCTGAGTTTGCCATGGTTGGGGTATAGTCCTTTGATTTTGCACATGACTGATGATGCTTGTAGACATTTGACTTTTGAAACCAAACTTGCTCTTCCTTCATTGGTAAAGGAGAGTCAAATGGGTGATGGAGAAAAAGCATGTGAGGGGGCTTTAGGCGAGTCCCCCTAAGGGGTAGTCTCTGTGTCCATATGTGTCTGTCACATGCAAAAGGAGAAGGGGGGTTAATGAACATGAGGGCAAGTGATGAAAGTAGAGGGAAAAGGAAGGGGACCCTTCTCCACCACAAAAGCGACAACCCTCCAATCATAATAAGAGAGGCCGAAGCTTCCCCTCCAATCAACAGAGGTAGGTCACTGATAGTTCAAAGAAGGAAAACCTACCACAAAAAATGGGGGGGAGGGAGGAGGAGGTTGCAGGGGAGGGGTTGAAAGAGGAGGGAAGGGGTTGGGAGGGAAGGACAAGGAGGGGGGGAGAGTAGGTGGGATAACGAGGAGAGGGAGGAAGGGGGGGAGGACAACAGGGCGGCAAGGCAATGCAGGGAAGGGGAAAAGTGGGCCACACAAGATAGCAAGGGAGGCGAGGAGGGCAGCGGGGGAGGAGCAGAGGGAGTGGTTGAGCATAGGCAGGAGGGGGTGCTCCACAACAAGGTTGGAATGTAGGCGGGGGGATTGAGGAATGTGCAAGAGTGAGTGCTTTGATTCAAATGGGAGTTTTTGCTCATCTATCTGCCTAAAAAGTAGGCTTTCAATGAATTTATGTGATTTACCAACTTACAACAACATGAGTTTGTTATAGAGCTCTATTTCTTTGGAATTCTCCTCTTTAATCATTATTGTATAAATGATCAACAATTAAAAACATAAAATTGTCGATTCAAAAAGTATACATAAACGCTAGCCCCTTTTTAATCAACGAATCTCAAGAAATCACAAGCAAAGAACTGCACAACAATCAATCCAAACAATTCAAGAAGCTTAAAGGAAATCACCATATCTATTATTAAATTTTCTTTTGGTCATAAATTTTAGTAGAAATAAGATTTTTAGATAACTCAAGTGCCAATTCCGCTATTTTTCATAAGAAATGTAGTTTAAGATGAGTTTCACATTTCCGTGTCTGTATCACGTCGATGAGAGAATCACAATTTCGACAACTTCAGAGAGTCAAGACAAAACAACTTTTAACCAATAAGACTTGCACTTAGATTGAAAATAGAATAATGAAAAGAATACTACATGAATCAGACAACAAATCTGTAATGGAAACCCGTGGAAATGCTCACAAAAACTTCAAATCCAAAATTACCAGGAAAAGTCAATGATGAGATTTTGCATCTCAAGATCTCTCCAATCCTCAAATTAAGAAATGATACAAAAAGTTAGTTACAAGATGTCCAAGTTATCTTTTATACCATTTTAAGTGTCCTTGATTACAATTAAAATTAGGTCCAAAAATGACTACTTTAGAGATCTCTAAAAATCCCTTAAAAAATACCCTAAGTTGCTATTGTCATGAAGAAGACTAATTTATAATGAAGAAATTACATTTCTTCCGTACTCCATGAAAACTTCATCCTCTTTAATAGCTCAATTGAAGTCCATGCCAACATCCTTCTCCCCCTTGCCATTTGTTATACTTAACAAAACTTTCATCAACTATTATTGTCTTCAACATCTTTTATTTCTTGAGTAAACCTCTAAAATGGTCTATCATAGGTGATGATGATCTAGTTGCACACACACTTAATGGGCTTATGAAAGATGATAAATGGAAGGCATTCACAACCTCCGTGTATGTAAGGGACTAATTACTTGGTTTTGAGAAACTTACCCCTCTAATGGTGACTAAGGAGTTCAACTATGGAGGTAGAAATTCAAAGGGAAATTAGTGACAAGTCTTCTATGCAAGCAAAGGAGGAAAAGGCAAAGGCTACAAAGGTGGTACAAGAGGAAGAGGTAGAAGAAACTACCAACAAGGCAACCAAAGCTATCAAGGGAGTCAACCAATTGAAGAAGAAGGTTAATCCTCAAGAGAAAAACGAAAAGCTAGATGTAGAGGAGGAAGATATGGAGGCAAAGGCTAGTTCAATTCAAACAGATGCTTCAATTGTGGGAAGCAAGACACTAAGCCAAATATTGTTGGAAAAAGAAAATTGGGAATAACTTCAAAGGGCAAAGTCACTACGCTAAGGTTGAAAATAAAGGTGCAAGCTTATGTGCATATCTCTTGGATAAGATTCAAAAGATGATTCACGAGATGGAGGACACAAAAAGGGAACCACCTTCTCCATATGGAGTGAATTGGAGCACCGAAAATGACCAAAGGCAATGGAAAGGCAAAGGCCAAGAAGTAGAAGGTCGTGAGAAGAGAGAAGATGCAAGGGTAGATGAAGAGACACAAGATATCGTGCAAATTTCTCCCTATTTAGAAGGCTTTTGGACATTATTCTTTATAGCTATGTCAATTACATATTGCAAAAGTAGATCTTGGTCATTCCTTCACCAAAGCTAATTGCCACGAATAGAGTTCTAGAAGGCACATAAGTATTCTAGTAGTACATCTTTTTGTACACAATCATCTTGTAGAATCCATTTCACTCGACATGTATATATAATTAATGCATATGATACCTTTTTGGAAAGATTATCTTCTTTATTTTGTCTATTACAAATATCTCTACTTAAATATTCTCTAGTAATTTTGGCAACAATTTTTTTTAGCCTCTATTTTTGGTTAACGTGACTTGACAAATAACCTATCTTCAATTGTCTGACCATTTGATCTCCAATTGGTGTGATCTATAGCTTGTTACAAATCTTGTGGCATTTATGTTCTATAGAAATAATCACATAGTTATTTATGTTCTATAGAAATCACATAGTTATTGGGTATCTAATTTGTGATTGAAGGTTTTAGTATCCCTTTTATATACATTATCCCTATACACTAAACATACACATGCAGAGATAGAATAAAATCGCATACATAGCAAAAGAAAAAAAATGAACTAGAGATCCTTGAATTGTGTGCATGTGGGTAATCTCACTAACTTCAAAAAATATCTTTTATAGAGAAAAGAAATTCATGAGAATTAATCTAGTGTTCTCAAAAAGCTTATACATTGTAAGAGGTGTTTTGTGTACTTGATTGAAAGAAAATATGTACGAACATTTACAAGCGAACTAAATGGATAAATAATCAACCCTCGGAGTTTGATTTTTTTTTTTACAGAGGTCTATGTGTGCAAGGTAAAAATAAGATTTTTTTTTTTCAAAATGGAATTTTGGCAATAGACTAATCTTCCATAATTTAGTTAATAAAGAAAACAATTGTACAAGTAAATGGGCTTAGTACCCATGGGACCCCCCGAATCCCACAAAGCAGGGAAAGATCAAACAAATTTAGAGAGCTCTACAAAGAAGGTAGATCACCCTCTCGTCCCCTTCATGTGGGGCCCACTCTCTTTTGATCTTATTATTATCTAGGAAAAGCACTCTATGATGTCTGAAAGGCGGGAGTTTCTTACAATTGGAAATTCTTTTGCCTAATAAGAATATCAACTTTTCTAATGACCATTCTTTAGGAGGGCTTCCAAAATTGGCAGCACACCTCTTCTTCTAGATCTTCCAAAGGGTCTCACCTCTAATCGCATTCCACAAAGATGAGGAACACCCGATCGCTTCACCCAAAAATGCTTGCTTCTAGAGGATTCGTCCCTGAAACTACAAGATATTCTTGAGGGTATGCCAGACTGACATTGACTTGGGGCATGAGAAGAAGAGGTGCCCTAAGTCCTCGTTGCCACTTAAGCATCTTTTGCACCATGGGGGTAATCCACAAATTTTGGTAGTCTTTGCATTGGTCCAAACTCCCCGGTGGAGGATTTGCCACATATGCACTGACTTTTTTTTAATCTCAATTAGTGGATGCCAAAGTGATTGGAACATAAGCAGTGGTCCAAATTCCCTGGTGGAGGATGTGCCACATAAGCACTGACTTTTTTTTATCTCGATGAGTGGATGCCAAAGTGGTAAACATAAGCTTTTTGCTCCTAGAGATCCCCATAAGAGTAAATAAATTCCATGTGCTCATGACTACTATCCTACTAATAGAACACAACAAACCCATTGGATTTTTCCATCCACCACACATAATAATCTTCACATGTTTGTGAAATGAAAACACACTATTATTTGATAAATAATAATACAAATAATCTCGTCATAATAAAACTTCTATCAATGCTAACAAAGATAGAGATTCTTCCACATTCAGCATGATTTTACGTTTATAGATTTGATTTGAATATATGCATCTTGTAATTGCACATGTATTCGAGTTTTCCATAGAGAAACCAACTATTACTATGTATTTAAATTTCTTTTTTGCTAATAATAAAGAACACATAATATAGTTTAAAGATTTTTTGTTGGGAAAAAAAACTATGCACCTTCATGATTTTGTGATCTCTATTATCAGCCGATTTGGCCCCCCATTGGACATTAACATACTTGTCTCTCTTTATCCCTATCTCCATATATTTATGTATGTGCATACAAACGTACCTGTATTTATACACAAATATTATGGTGGGTGCATGCACACAAAAATCTTTGTGTGTATATGTATGTGTATGTGTCTATGTGCATGTATTTATGCATCCATACATACATACATGTATACGTACATGCACATACATACACACACACACATATATATATATATATATATATATATATATATATATATATATATATATATATATATATATGGTTAGGGGAGTATTTGACCCCAATGTTCTTGAATGTGTTCATATAACAAGTGTCTCCAAGACACACGTAGCTTTGAACGAATGCCATCACTCCCACACCCATGCATACCCTAGCGAAATCTGTACACACATCAACAACGCTAACAACACGAGGCAACGAGTGAACACCAAATGAAAACCTTCTTCCTATTGCAAATAGGGGCCATGAGGCATTTGCCAAGGGACCAGCAATATATCAAATACCTCTCCTTATATAGAAGAGAAGAGGAGGGATGTGTGAAGAACATGTGGTCAAAACGCCAAACGTGCTAAAATAGAAAAGAGATACACTAAGGTAGTTGGGATTTAAAAAAAGAATCTTTCTCGATAGAGAGAGAGAGAGGTCTTGCATGTACACAAAAAGAGCCCAAATCTAAGAATATTAAAAAATGAATGCTTATTGCAAAACGAAGTGTCTAGCTCCTAAGGGATGGGTTTCATGTGGAATAATGCAAGGAAGAGTAAGGGATAGTTTCCATGGGGAAACTCATATACAAAGGAATTTTAGGAGCCATCCACCAAGGCTCCAAATCTTCTAGTGTCTTCCCATCATAGCCAAGCACCTCCATGATCCAAGTAGCTCCATCCAACGCTCTCCCCCTCCTAGGATTTGTCATCCTCAAGAAAGGTAAGAGAAGAAGAAGTTTGCAAGGGTCACATAGGAGTGCCCAAAAATATCTATTTTGGGAAAGCTTGTTGTGTGGGTCCCAAAACAATCACATGAGTGGGAAATCACAAAACCACATTGAGGCTGTCATCAAAGCTTCATATTTCTTATCATCCAAATAAGAAAGATCATTCTAACTACTGCTGATGGTAGTTCTTTCACTTTGTTAGATGCTTTATTTGTGCTAGGGATCAAAAAGAACCTGTTATCAGTTTCTGCATTAGCCAAGATTGGCTTGGTTGTGAAATTCGTTGATGATAGGTGTACAGTCCATGATCTCTCAAATGGCAATGTGATTATTGCTTTTGGCATTTTATGTCGTGGGTTGTATAAGCTCATAGACTATGAAAGATCTGTGAATGATTCGGCATGTGCAGTTCATGATTCTCAGGCTATGTCAGATGCAAAGCTTTGGCATGCACGCTTTGGTCATCTGAATTTTGCTAGTTTGTTATGCCTGCAAAAATCTGAAATGGTGTCCTCTTTGCCCAAACTTGAGGCACCTGGAAAACATGTTTGTGAAGGCTGTATTTTGGGCAAAATGCAGCGTTCTTCCTTTCCAAAAGATGGTTCAATTCGGGCTACGCAGAAATTGCAGCTTGTACATAGTGATGTCTGTGGTCCTATGCAGACACCCTCTTTTGGAAATTACCTTTACTTCGTGACTTTCATTGTTGATTTTTCCAGGCATGCATGGATATATCCACTCAAAGCAAAGTCTGAAGTGTTCATGTGCTTCAAACAGTTTTTGGTTTTGGCTGAAAATCTGTCAGCATGTAAAATGGGCACCCTCCGTTCTGATCGAGGGGGGGAATATATGTCTTCAGATTTTAATGCATTTTTGGCTGAACGTGGGATAAAACACCAGTGTACAGTGTCGTATACACCTCAACAAAATGGAGTTGCTGAACGGAAGAACAGGTCTCTCATGGAGATGGCGAGGTGTATGGTCAAGAGTCAGGCTTTACCTCATAGTTTCTAGCTTGAGGCTGTCATGTGTGCAGCATATGTACTGAACAGGTGTCCCACTAAAGCAGTGCAGTCTATCACTCCATATGAGGCTTGGCATGACCGCAAGCCATCTGTTTCTCATCTGCGTGTTTTTGGTTGTTTGGCATATGCATTAGTGCCTGAACAACATCGCAGAAAATTGGATGATAAAGCAGTTAAATGTATTTTTGTTGGATACAGTTCTGAAAGTAAAGGCTATCGCCTGTATCATCCACAGACTAAACGCATTCTGGTTAGCCGTGATATTGTATTTGTGGAAGATGCTATTCAGCCATTGCTTTCATGTACTAAGGAGACATCTGTTAGCTCCAAAGACATGTATGATACTTTGATGCCTCTTTTTACAGGTGGACAGGCTAGTGCTGGTCCTAATGAGGCAACTTCTCAACCTTTGCAGGTTTCATATGATGATGCAGATCATTCCATTTCTGATGCAGATTTACATGATGCACTTGTTGATGAGAGAGCTGATATTGAGCAGGCAAAAACTATGCCAAAATGGCTCTGCAGACTTTGCGTGACAGCAAATTAGATGCACCTTTGTCATATCGTACTCGTTCAGGCTCTCATAGTGCCTCCTTTGCATCGGATTGCTATGCTATGGCTGCATCTAGTCTCTATGATGAGAATGAGCCAATTTCTTTTGATGAAGCACAAAATTCAGAAAATTGGATGGCTGCTATGCAATCTGAATATGATGCTATAATGAAGAATGGTACATGGTCTTTATGTGACTTGCCTCCTGGCAAGAAGGCCATTGGCACTAAGTGGGTATACAAGTTGAAGCGTAAACCTGATAGTACAGTTGACAGGTATAAGGCTAGGCTTGTTGCAAAGGGTTATGCACAGGAAAGAGGCATTGATTTTGATGAGACCTTTGCACCTACATGTCGTATGACTATTGTTCGGAGCATTTGTGCACTTGCAGCCCATCATGGTTGGAATGTACATCAGTTGGACATTAAAACATCATTTCTGAATGGTGACTTGCATGAAGAACTGTATGTTTTTCAGCCCCGTGGCTTTGTGCAGAAAGGGCATGAAAACTAGGTTTGCAGGTTAAAGAAGGCATTATATGGTTTAAAGCAAGCACCACGTGCTTGGTATGAGAAGATACATGCCTATCTGATTACACATGGTTTTGAGAACAATCCAACTGAAAGCACCTTATATGTTAAACGTGCTAATGATGTGCTTTTGATCATTGTTGTCTATGTTGATGACATGCTGCTCACTGGTCCTATTGAGACACATATTGCTGATTTTAAGGATGATTTGCATGCCTCATTTGAGATGTCTGATTTGGGGCATTTGCATCACTATTTGGGCATTCAGTTTATGCACATTGATGGTGGAATGGTTTTGTGTCAAACGAAATATATTGACACATTATTGCAGCGTTTTGGCCTTGAAGACTGTAAGCCTATTGCCACTCCTATGAAGACAGGTTTGTGATTGAGTCTTCATGATGCTGGAGATGCATTTGATGTTGTTCTCTATCAGCAAGCTGTTGGATGCTTGATTTACTTATGCATTACTCAGCCAGATATTCAGTTTGTTGTCTCACAGATGAGAAGGTTTATGCATTGCCCAGGAGTCACGCATTGGAAAGCGGTTAAGCGCATCTTTCGCTACTTGAGTGGTACTCGGCTACTTGGGTTGTTTTATCCCAAGGGGGGATCACTACCGCCAGATTTGCATGCTTTTTCTCACTCAGATTGGGCTGGTTGCTATGACACTCGTGTGTCCACCAGTGGTTTTTGCTTCATGCTTGGTAGCTCATGTATATCTTGGTTGAGCAAGAAGCAGCCTACTGTGGCCACTTCCAGTTGTGAGGCTGAGTATAGGGCAGCTTTCACAGCGACTGTTGAGTGTGTGTGGCTTAGACGCCTTATGGCTGATTTGGGTGTTGGCCAGTCTTCTGCCACCACCATCTTCACTGACAGTCAGAGCGCATTGGCAGTTGCGAGGAACCCTGTGTTCCATGCTCGCACTAAGCACATTGAGGTGCATTATCACTATGTCAGGGAGAGGTTCTCTGCTGGGGAGATCAGCTTGGCATATGTGCCCACGCAGGAGAACATTGCAGACCTTTTCACGAAGGCTCTGCCTAGGGAGAAGTTTGAAGCTTTCCGCAAAGCTTTGGGCTTACTTCCTTTTGTGGAGTGATTTCCACATAGCTTGGCACTTCCTTATACATGAGTGCCAGCTCCTTGTTCACCGCATCACTCCCAGGGGGGATTTGTTGATATATTTAGGTAGTGATATGTGTGAACACTCTAGGACCGCCGGGGCACTTTTTTCCGTCTTTAGGAGGTTTTTTTCCCCGGGCTTGTATATACGCCTATTGCCCTAATGGGCTACGGATCTTTGTACATTCTCTAGTAATACATTCAGTCTTGTGTGTTGTGCTCCAAGCTTCTTCTTCTTTTTTGTGCTGTTCGCGTGCTTCCGCAGACGTCTAACTCCAACAAACTCAATAGAGTAGTTTTGTTCAATTTTTTGAGATACAATCATTTTTCTACAATAGGGTATTTTAGTAAGTGGCCATGGTTGAAAGAAGTGATGTATACCGTATGTTGGATATTGAGGATAAGTTGGGTTGTACCAATTATCCATTATGGGCTTATATGATGTGTCATGTATTGGTTGCAAAAGGACTATGCAATATTCTATAGGGTATTGAAAAACGTTGCATTACACTTGCAAATACAATTAGTGAAGGTGATGCCAATGGTATTGAAGATGGTGATATTTGTCAGGTTCCTGTTTGTGATGTGGTTCCTACTACATCTACACATGCATTGATATTCTTGTCTATCAAACATTCCTCACATTCACTCCTATAAAATAGCAAAGGATGCTTGGGATACACTTACCATTTTATACTAGGCAAGGAATGAGGCTCTTGTTGCTTACCTCCGAAAACCATTGGAGAGGGAGCACATGAATGAAGGAGATTCCATCGTTAGTTTCTTAACAGAGATCAAAGATTTGAAGGAGCAGTTGATGTCTACTGATGAAGTCTTGCCTGATAGTTCACTTGTGCATATTGTTCTGAATTCTCTTCCAGATTCATATCAAAGTTTTTCTTCTACTCTTTGATTGATGATGAAAGGAAATCAAAATGCCTTAACATTTGAGGAGTTAGTCTCTATTCTATTGTAGGAAGATCAGTCTAGGTCGAATAGGTCCATTATGTGTGTTGCAGATCAAGCTTTCTTGGCTAGTTAGAAGGGCAAAGATAAATGGAGCTCATCTACTAGTAAGCAAAAATCTACTAATTCTGCACAATCAAAGAAGGATTTTGAAAATAATGTAAAGGAAATGATCATTTCATAAAGAGTTATCCAAAACTGGCTGCAAAAGAGGCAAAGAAAAAGGACATTGGAGTGTTTGTTGTAGAGGCCTCTACATCCAAATCAAATTCTACAAATCTTGTGCAGAATGAAGAATGGGCATTTACTACTGTTTGCAATTATGAACCATCTTCTCATGAATAGTGTATGTGTATAGTAGGCTCAGATGTTTGGTACTTTGATAGTGGGGCAACCAAACACATTATCTTGTAGTGTAGTTTCTTCACTTCACTTGAGCGTGTCCCTATAGGGAATACTATCACATGCACCAGTAATCCCTCTTATCTTGTCATGGGAGTTGGTAAGATCACTTTGACTACTATTGATGGTAGTTCTTTTACATTGTCAGATGCTTTATTTGTGCTAGGGATCAAGAAAAATCTATTATCAATTTCGGCATTAGACAAGATTGACTTGGTTATGAAATTTGTTGATGACAGATGTACAATTTATGATCTGTCAAATGGCAACATCATTATTGCTTCTAGCATTTTATGTCATGGGTTGTATAAGCTCATAGATTATGCAAAATATGTGAATGATTTGGCATGTGTAGTTCATGATTCTTAGGCTATGTCAGATGCAAAGCTTTGGCATGCACACTTTGGTCATATGAAGTTTGCTAGTTTGCTATGCCTTGACAAATCTAAAATGGTGTCCTCTTTGCCCAAACTTGAGGCACCTGGTAAACATGTATGTGAAGGCTGTATTTTGGGTAGAATGCAACATTCCTCCTTCCCAGAAGATGGTTCAATTTGAGCCACCCAGAAATTGTAGCTTGTTCACAAGGATGTCTATGGTCGTATGCAGACCACTTCTTTTGGGAACTATCTTTACTTCGTGATTTTCATTAATGATTTTTCCAGGCATGCATGGGTATATCCATTGAAAACGAAGTCTAAAGTGTTTATGTGCTTCAAACAGTTTCTGTTTTGGCTGTCAGCGTTTAAAATGGGCATCCTTCATTCTGATCGAGGGGGGGATATATGTCTTCTGATTTTAATGCATTTCTGGCTGAATGAGGGATAAAACATGAGTGTAGAATGCCCTATATACCTCAAAAAAATGGATTTGTAGAAAGGAAGAATAGGTCACTCATGGAGATGGCAAGGTGTATGGTCAAGAGTCAGGCTTTACCACATAGTTTGTGTCTTGAGGCTCTTATGCCTGCAGCATATGTACTAACAGGTGTCCCACTAAAGTGTTGCAATCTATCACTCCATATGAGGCTTGGTATGGTCACAAGGCATCTCTTGCTCATCTGCAAGTCTTTTGTTCTTTGGCATGTACATTAGTGCATGAACAACAACACAAGAAATTGCATGATAAAGCATGGAAATGTATTTTTGTTGGGTATAGTTCTGAAAGCAAAGGCTATTGTCTGTATCATCCACAAACTAAATGCATCTTGGTTAGTCGTGATGTTGTTTTTGTGGAAGAGGTGATTCAGCCATTACTTTTCAACTCCCATAACAGGATAAGAGGAGTTATTGGCGCATGTGACAATATTCCCTGTAGGGGCAGGCTCGAGTGAAGAGAAGAAACTGCGCTACGAGGTAATATGTTTGGTCGCCCCACTGTCAAAGTACCAAACATCTGAGTCTACTGCAGACATGCACTGATCATGAGAAGATGGGTCAAAACTGCAGACAGTAGTAAACGCCCATTCTTCTTCCTGCACAAGATTTGCAGACTCTGTTTTTGGTGTAGAGGCCTCTGCAACAACCATTCCAGCCTCTTTCTTCTTTGCCTCTTTAGCAGTCAGTTTTGGACAGTTCTTTATAATATGATCATTTCCTTTACAGTACTTGCAGAACAATTTCTGCTTTTTTGATTTCTTCTCATCTTTATCCTGGTTCTTTGATTGTGCAGCATTTGCAGATTTCTGCTTACTAGTAGAAGAGCTCCATTTTCCTTTGCCCTTCTGACTAGCCAGGAAAGCTTGATCTGCAACACGCATAATGGACCTGTTCTGCCTGGACTGATCTTCTTGCAATAGAACAGAGACTAATTCCTCAAATGACAAGGCATTTAGATTGCCTTTCATCATCAACCGAAGAGTAGAGGCAAAACTCTGATATGAATCAGGAAGACCATTCAGAACGGTCTGCACAAGTGAGCTATCTGGTATAACCTCATCAGCAGAAATCAACTGTTCCTTCAGGTCTTTGATCTTTGTAAGAAAACTGTCCATAGAATCACCTTCATTCATGTGCTCACTCTCCAACTGTTTTTGGAGGTAAGCAACACGAGCCTCATTCCTAGCCTGGTACAAAGTGGTAAGTGTATTCCAAGCATCCTTTGCTGTTCTGCAAGAGCGAATGTGAGGAATAATGGCACGTTTGACAGACAAAGGTATCAATGCATGTGCATGGGCATCTCTGCCATCCCAACGAATCTGCTTTATAGTAGGTGCAACAGAAACAGTAGCACGAACAGGAATCTGCACAATATCATCTTCGACACCATCTTCATCAGCTCCAGCACCTCCAGCACCTGTATTTGTAGTACCTGTAGTCGCAGGTGTAACAGGACATCTTTCAACACCCTGCACAATGTTCCACAGTCCTTTTGCAACTAGTACATGTCGCATCATATAAGCCCATAATGGGTAGTTGGTACCATCCAACTTATCCTCAACAGCCAACATACGGAATACATCACTGCTTTCAACCATGGCCGGTGACTAAAATACCTTGATGCAGAAAATTGACTGTATCTCAAAAAGTTGAACGGAACTGCCCAGACGAGTTCTGCTAGACCTGTAGCAGACTTCGAGACGCTTAAACTGGCGAACAGAAACTGGTATATACCTTTGGCACAAAAGGACGAAATAGCCTGCACAAGCACTGCAATAGTGTGTTCGGAGGCCGAAACGAGCTCAGATCGTGATTTCGGCACCACAGAGCGAAGCAGTTTTGATCTCGGAAACACCTTGAGTATGCTCACCAAATTTCGTGCGAATCTGAGACTGCAAACGGAGGAGTGTCGACGGTGCCCTAGATGAAGCGATGACCTGCTCTGATACCAATTATTGGAGTTAGACGTCTGCGGAAGCATGCGAACAACACAAAGAAGAAGAAGAAGCTTGGAGCACAACACACAAAACTGAATGTATTACTAGAGAATGTACAAAGATCCGTAGCCCATTAGGGCAATAGGCGTATATACAAATCGGGGGAAAAAAACCTCCTACAGAGGGAAAAAAGTGCCCCGGCGGTCCTAGAGTGTTCACACACATCACTACCTAAATATATCAATAGAGTTCTACTAAACATGTAGTAGACTTTGAGGTGCTTATATTGGCAAACAGAAACCTATATATCTATCTTTGACACAGAAAGATGACATTGCCTACAAAAGTGTTGTGATAGTGCATTTTGAGGTCGAAATAGGCTCATCTTGCGATTTTGTGCGATTTTGAGACTGTGATTAGAGGGGGTGTTGACGACACCCTAGATGAAGCAACGGCTTGCTCTGATACCAATTCTTGGAGTTTGAGGTCTGCAGAAGCACGAAAATAGCACAAGGAAGAAGAAGCTTATAGCACAACACACAATACTGAATGTATTACCAAGAGAATGTATAATGATAAGTGATCTGTTTAGGTTATAGGAATATATACAAGCCTGGGAAAAAACCTTGTAAAAAGGGAAAAAAGTGTCACTATAGTCCTAGAGTGTTCACACACATCACTACCTAAATATATCAACAATGAGAAAGGATTTATTCAATTGTAACCTTAACATCAACATGGGGTCATCTTGATAATTCAGGAGTGTGTAGAGAATGACCTTGAGATCTTAAATGATTTGTATCTCACAAACTATGAAACAAAATGATAATAAACTTTACACACATAAAATAGACGCTTAGTCTTTCCAACGAGTCCTTATTCATAAGCATTGGACATATGAGGAATGAGATCAAATGTTTGCAAGTCAGCAACTTTGAAGATGAAGTTGCAGAGAAAAGCAAAATGGACAAGTAATGACCAAACTGATTTGAATTCACCTCTCTCTCTTTGTACAAGTGTGTAGAGTATTTATATAAAATTCTACATGCTACCTTGTGAGTTCCCACAACTCTTTAGTTTGAATTCGAATCTCTAATCCATGCACGATTGAGTTAGATGTGATAAACTCTTTTTTCCTACAATCTAGGAAAGTGAGAAATCACTTGAAACTTGATTGAGAATATTTGGCAATGATCTCAACCACCAAACATGTGGCTTTTGGCTTCTCTTACATCCTTAATGAGAGTTAAGGAAAGATTGATTGTTCTAACATCTCCCCCTAAAGCGAAAGCATGCTTGAGTCTTCATTCTTTAATGATTTGAAGTCCTACAATTGATTTAAAACTGCAAAGCTTGACTCCATCAAGAGCTTTGGTGATCAAGGCAAAAAGACCAAAAGACCAAGAGATCGTTAAACTAGAAAGGATCTGCAGAAACTTTCTGTGGAGAGGTGACCCCAACAGAAGGGGACTCATTAAAGTTAAATGGACTACATGCATTAGCCAAAAAGATCAAGGCGGTTTGGGCATTCTTAACATCGAAGGCATGGCCAATAAGCTAGCTGCAAAATGGTTAATTAAGGCATGAAGCAATAGTGAAGCCTCTTGGGCCAAGCTTATTTTTAGGAATAGTAGCGATCTTAAACTTATGGGCCTCCTGGGATGGAAGGACCTCAGCCTCCTCACCCTACTCTTCTCCCCTTTTTCAGTTTCTCCATGAGGATCGGAATTGGTTTGCTCACTATGGAAGAGTTAGAACAAGGTCAAACAGTTCGTTTGGATTAGTGAGGAGTGGTAGTGGGTGGTTGGTGTTAGACAAAATGATTCTATCTGGTTCCCTATCAAGAGCTTCAGAGGTGTGGAGACATGGAATCTCTATAAAGCTAAGAAACTTTGGAACAATGGCCAAGAGCCTCCCCACTATGAGGGTCTTAGATGGTTCAATGGCAATAGCCTTGATAAAATTCCAAGATTCAAGAAGAATTTAGGCCTTCATGTTACGTTTAATAGGAAGTGGTGTCTTGATTGGTTGAATTTGTGATGGGAGTTTAAGTTCCAATCACTTTGGCACCCACTCATCGAGATAAAAAAGTCGATGCTTATGTGGCAAATCCTCCATCGGGGAATTTGGACCAATGCAAAGGCTAGAAAATTTGTGGGTTTCCCCCATGGTGCAAAAGATGCTTACGTAGCAAGGAGGACTCAGGGCACCTCTTCTTCTCGTGCCCAAAGTCAATGTCAATCTGGCGTACCCTTGAGAATATCTATAGTGTCAGGGACGAATCCTCTGGAAGCAAGCATTGTTGGGTGAAGCGATCAGGTGCTCCTCATCTTTGTGGAATGCAATTAGAGGTGAGACCCTCTAGAAGATCTTGAGGGAGAGGTGCACTACCAATTTTGGAAGCCCTCCAAAAGAATGGTCGTTAGCAAAGTCTCTCTTCTTGTTAGGCAAAATAATTTCCAATTGTAAGAAACCTCCACCTTTTAGACATCATAGGGTGTTTTTCCTAGAGAACAATAAGATTAAAAGCAAGTGGTCCCCACATGAAGGGGATGAGAGAGTTATACACTTTCTTTGTAGAGCTCTCTAAATTTTTTTGATCTTCCCTTGCTTTGTGGGATTCAGTGGGTCCCATGGGTACTAAGCCCATTCTCTTGTACATTTGTTTTCTTTATTAATTAAAGTATAGGAGAAGAGGCTATTGCCGAACTTCCATTTATGAAAAAAAGAGCTTTGGTGATCATATCAGCCACTTGATTCTCTATTGGTACAAATGAAACATCAATTTATTTTGCCAAAAGCTTCTCCCTAATGAAATGATAATGAAGCTCAATATGTTTGGTTCTTGCATGGTATACAAGATTTGTTGTTAAATGCAACTCCAAATATGTGAGGTTTGGAAATCACAAATCCCAAGTCTGCATATAAGTCCTTCAACCAAATAGCTTTTTGAGTTTCTATGGTCAAAACTCTATATTCAACTTCAGTTGAGGATGCAATTGTAGGTTTCTTCTTGGAACTCCAAGATGCAAGCTTAGAGCCTACAAATGCTAGAAATCCTGATGTACTTCTCTTATCATCCTTGGATCCTAGCCAATCTACATTTGAATATAATTTGAGATCCAAATATGATGTATAGGAGTAGAATATGCCTTCATTAATAGTGCCTCTTAGATAATTTAGTAATCTTTTAGCTACATCCACGTGTGGCTTTCTTGGAGAGTGCATGAACTGACTTAGCACTCCTACAATATATGAGATGTCTACCCTTGTATGTGTAGCATAAATTAGACTACCTACAAGACTTTGATACTCTTTTATATCTTCAATTTGCTCAACTTCAAAAACCTTAAGTTTATGATTCATTTCCATGGATGTTCCTATAAGCTTTGCATTATCCATCTTGAATTTAAGAACTAAATCTTTAAAATACCTTCTATGAGTCAAGTACATCCCTTGATCTATATAGATGAACTACATACCTGAGAAGAATGTGAGTTATCCAAGGTCACTAATCTTGAACTCCTCCTGCAAATGCCTTTTGATCCTTTCTATTACATTTAAGTCATCACATTTCATAACTATGTCATCTACATATACATATAAATAGACACCTTCACTATGAATCTTCTTGATGAACAAAGAAGGATCTGCATTGCTTAATTTGAATCCTTGATCTTGTGGATACATCACCAATCTGTAGTTTCAAGCTCTAAGAGCTTGTTTTAAACCATAGAGAGATTTCTTAAGCTTGCATATATAAGTAGGATAATTAGGGTTTTCAAACCTTGCAGGTTGTGACATGTATACCTCTTCATTGATCCATCCATTGAGAAAAGCATTATTCACATCGAGTTGAGGTAGCTTCCAATTCCTTGCAACTGCAACACTAAGCAAGGTCCTAATTGGTATTCATTTTGGAAATTGGTGAGAAAGTTTCTTCATAGTCTATGGCCTGAGTTTTAGCACATCCAACCAACCTCGCTTTATACTTGCAAATTGATCCATCTAAATTTCTTTTCAATTTATAAACCCATCTACTACCTATTACCTTTTGATTGGTTTGCATTGGATCTAACTCTCAGGTGTTCATTTCCTTTAGAGATTTTATTTCCTCCTTCATGGCCTTCTCCCAATTTGGGTTACCTTTGGTTTTTTCATAGGTTGATGGTTCCTTTGAAGATGAATCTTTGGCCAAATAGATAATGTTCTTGGTTACAAAAGTAGAGTCATAACCATACCTTTCAAGTTGCTTTCTTTCCCTTGTTGACCTTTTAGGAGTGTTTTTGGAGCATTCTCCAAATTATTGCATTTTGGCTTTTCCTCTTGATTTTTAGAGCTTGTAGTCCCTACCCTTCTCATCTTGTTCATCTTTTGATTCACTTCTAGAGTCCTATACTTGTGTATCATGCTTGCTACCTAGTGGATGAAAATCTAAATCAATATCATATGGTAAATTCACCTTCTATTTATCCTCTTCATACCATGAACTATGTTCTTCAAATACAACATCTTTTCTTGTGGTGAATTAATTTGTTGTTGGATTGTATAACCTATAATCCATTTGAGTTGAATCATAGCCAATGAACATAGCCTTGGTTTTTCTTTCATCCAATTGGCCTCTGATTTATGAAGATACATGACCATATGCTAAACAATGAAAGACTTTGCAATGATCTAGACTTTTTTATAAGAGGAAGTTTGGCATTGGCCTACTCTCCCACACTTTGATTATAATAAAACAAAACAAAAGTACAAGTGGATGGGCCTAGCACCCATGGGACCCCCCGAATCCCACAAACCAGGGGAAGAACATACAGAGCTAGAGGGTATTACAAAGGAGGTTGATCACCCCTTTGTCCCCCTCATATAGGGCCCACTTGACTTTAATCTTGTTGTTCTTGAGGAAAAACACTCTATGGTGCCTAAAAGGTGGGGACTTCTTACGATTGAATATTTTTTTGCCCAGAAGGAAAAGAGATTTCTCGATAGACCATTCTTTAGGAGGGTTTCCAAAATCGGAAGAACATCTCTCTCTCCAAATCTTCTAGAGGGTCTCACCTCTTATAGCATTCCACAATGATGAGGAGCAACTAATTGCCTCACCCATAAGCACTTGCTTCCAGTTGATCTGTTCCTATGGCAGCAAGATTTTCTCGAGAATCCATCAGATCGAGAAAGATTTGGGGCATGAGAAGAAAATGAGTCCCAAATCCTCCATGCTACGATGGCACCTCTTACACCACTGTGAAACCCCATAGATTTTGCTAGCCTTTGTATTGGTTCAGATTCCCTAGTGCAGGATTTGCCACATAAGCACTGACTTTTTTATCTCAACGAGAGGGTGCCAGAGAGACATGAACTTCAAATCCCACTGCAAGCTTGTCCAAGAAAGACAACACTTCTTATTAAGTGTGATATGATAGTCCAAATTTTCCTTGATTCTAGGAATTTTGTTTAGGCTATTGCCATTGTGCCATTTGAGACCTTCATGGTGGGGAGGGTCTTGCCCAATGAGGAGGCCGGTTTTTGAATGTTCCCAAGTGATGCATCTACTCTACAAAAACATCCATTCATCAAAGTTCCCTCTAATGTTTGGATCAATATCCTCAAATCTAATCCATTGGTCGGATTATTAATTCGAGAGGTGTTTCCAATACTGAAAATCCTTTTTCTAGAGCTTTTTAGCTTTTTGGAGATTCCAGGATTCAAAACCTCCAATGCCCTTGATAGGAAACAAAATCAAATCATTCTCTCTGATACCTGCCACTTGCAATCTGCACTAATTCTGACGAACCATTTGACCTTGTTCCAACTCTTCCACAGAGAGCAAACTAGACTCGAGCTTTTAGGAGACACCGGAAGTGGGGAGAACAAAAGGTTGAGAAGGCCGAATTCCTTCCATCCTGAGTGACCCACAAGCATAAGAGCACTCTTGTTCTTGAAGATAAGCATGGCCCAAGAGGACTCACTATTAGACCAGGCTTTGATAAGCCATTTAGCAACCAACTTGTTTGCCATGCCCTGAATGTCGAGAATGCCCAGACCCCCACGATCCTTTGGGCTAGTACAAGTAGTGAATTTAATTTTGGGGACACCACTTTTGTTGGGGTCACTCCTCCAAAGAAAGTTTCTGCAGATTCTTTCCAATTTGATAATTTCTTGATCCTTCCTTCTCCAACAAGAGAGAAAGTAAATAGTCGATGAGATAAGGAATGTATTAATTACCATGGCGCACCTTGCTAGGTTGATCTGCATACCTTTCCAATAGGCCAGCTTGTTATCGATCTTAGAGAGGACCCAATTCCATCGTTGGTCCATCAAAATGCCAAATCCCATTGAGATACCTAATAGGCAGACAATTTGTCCCCTAGGGATCATTTGACAGCCCTGGTCAACTAGAAATCGGGGCTGAAGGCCAGTAACGGCTCTGAAAGCGAGAGTGATTTATTTGGATCCTGAAGCCATGCAGAATGTGTCCAGGCATCTCCAAAAGGTATCTATGCTGGTTATATTGTTATGCACAAAGGTATTCATGTCATCCACAAAAAGTTTCATGATCATTTGGCCATGACTGAGAGGAAGTGAGAGACCCTGAATATGGCCTAATTCTACATGATGCTTCACTAGGCAATTGAGACCTTCCATAACAATAGCAAAAAGTAGGGGGGCCAAATCATGTTAGTGCATTGGAGGATTCTAAAGTTCGACCACGTGTCAAGCAACATAGAATGGAAGCTATGTTGAATAGAATCATGGAGACATGGATATCAACTAGAGATTTCTCTGCAAACTAAGGTGATACACTTCTCTGGAAGAGCTTCCCTAGCTAATGCAAATTGCGATGATCACTCCTAGATGAATGACATAAAGTAAGAACCATGTGATTTCTGTTTGATAAATATGACAAGTATTAAAGATGGAATCAAAGTCGAACACATTTCAATTTTTTGTTTGATGCTAGAAGCTCATTTTAACGTGTGTTTCTGATCGGACAGATGCACACTTCATGTGAATGCATAGAAGTTTGATAGGTTGGCATTCTAAAAATATTATTAATTGGGTTTGCATGTGAATGCTCATATAAAGTGATATGTGGCATACATGGGGCATAGCATTTCTGTAGACTCTTCCATTGTGTACAAAAAGGTAATGAAAAAATTCATAGTATATTATTTGATAGATGTATCTCGAACTTGCCTTCTCCATTTTGGATGAATTACATGAATTTCCCTGCATGTGAAACTATTTGTCATGATAAAAAGATTTTATAGTAAAACAGTTCCAATTAACCCATATGCAACCATATAGCTCCCTTGTAACATTTGGTTATGCGACATTTGAGTGGTTGTGTACTTTGTATTTTGGATACTTGCGAACATTGAAGGTTACACTTCAGCATTAGTTGGAGTCCAAAGTAGGTGCATATTGTTCGTGATATACATGCACATATTTGATATGGCAGTACAACCTATTGTATTCTCTTGCTTCTTTGACTTCCTTGATCTTTCAATTATTTATTTCCCAATTCATCATGGATATATGATTGGTGTCTGCTCCTGATTTCTAAGTAAGCGTGTACAAATATGAACTTCAAAGAACTAGCATGATAATTTGAATGTGTTTAAGTAAACTTCAGTTGATGCATCTCTGTTTACACTTGCTTATATCTACATCTTGTGCTTATATATGGTTGTGTGAGTGAGTGTATACCTGAGTAAGTGAAGGCCTATATGTGCATCCATGTGAGTGTGATTGTACATGTTTCTTGCTTCAAATGTTCAAATGAAACAAAAGAGTCTAATTAGAGATAAGCAAATGCAATGAGTGTGTGTATAACTGAGTATGAGTCTCTATGAATATTTATGATTAGCTCTTTAGCTGCACATGTTCATGTATTTAGGTATTTGAATTTGCAAATGGCTACGTGTGAATGAGAGTAATGGAGAGGGATGTCACGAGGAAGGAGAAAAGGAAGAGAACTCACACACACACTCTCACTCTCAAGGAGAAGCACACACATAGATTGAGGCAAGGAAGAAATGATCTTCTTCTTCTTTTTCTATTACATAAAAAAGGAATGTACAAGAATGACCTAAAAACAAGAATACAACAAGTGCAATGTATAAAGATGATTACATAAGGAAAAACCTAATGTTCGCGAATGAGTGCGCTAGCAAAGAACAAATGTGCCATCACTCTCGGTAGATAAATCTAATAAAGCTCAATGAAGTATCCCTGACATATACCGGTGTGACCACTATACATGTCAGAGAAACAAAAAATTGGTATGTGTCATCTTGGATCATCACATGTTGAGCTTGATATCTCAACACTCCCCCTCAAGCTCAACGCCATATCCTGTAATCCAAGCATCTCCCAAAACTTCTTCAACTTCTCAGCTCCAAGTGCTTTGGTGAAAATATCAGCAACTTGCTCATCTGTTCTCACATAAACAAGATCACGATCACCTGCTAATACCTTCTCCCTGATGAAGTGATAATGTACCTCGATATGCTTTGTTCTAGCATGGAAAATATGATTTTGTGCTAATTATATGCTACTAAGATCATCGCAATAAATAGTGATAGGCTTTCCCACTTCCACACCTAAATCTACAATTAGCATTTCTAGCCATGATGCCTCACATGCTGCCATTGGAGCACTTCTATACTCAACCTATGTACTCAACAAAGCAACAGTGGGTTGCTTCTTGCTGCTCCATGTAACAGCTGCACTCCCAAGTGAGAATAGAAAACCACTAGTAGATCTTCTATCTGGAATGCTACTAGCCCAATCTCCATCGGTGTATCCATAAACCTGCAAATCTACACCAGCCTCATAAAACAATGCATAATCCAAAGTAGCACTCACATAACGTAGAGTGCACCTTAGAGCATCCAAATGTGGCTTCTTGGGAACTTGCATAAACTGATTTTCAAGTCCAATAGTATAACTTAGATCAGGCCTTGTAATTGTGAGATATATAAGACTTCCCACAATTTTCCTGTAGCATTTTCCAATGCTTCACCTAAGGTAGTATCCAACTTCAAATTCTGATCTAATGGCATAGAAATTGGCTTACAATAAGCCATACCATACTTTTGCAACATATTCAAGGCATATTGCCTTTGCAACATCCATATACCTATTTTTGCATGTATAAACTCAATGCCCAAGAAACAGCGCAGCACACCAAGATCTTTCATGTCAAATTCTTGCATAAGAAGTTGCTTTATCTCTTTGATGCTTCCTTCATTATCACCACCTACAATCAGGTCGTCAACATAAATAGCCGCAATAGTGATGCCATCATCAGCCTTCCTTGCATATAGTGAGTGATCTGCATCACACATAGAAAACCCAATGTTGGTTAAGTAATCAGCAATCCTTGCATGACATGCACGAGGGGCTTGCTTCAGCCCATACAAAGCCTTTTGCAACCTGCAAACATATTCTAGATGCTTTGAATCTTCATATCCCTATGGTTGGTCCATATATACTTCTTCCTATAACTCACTATGTAGAAAAGCATTCTTCACATCCATCTGATGCAAAGTCCATCCTTTTGCTATTGCATGTGTACTGACAGTAGACATTTTAGCTACAGGGCTGAATGTTTCCTCATAATCAATGCCATATGTCTGTGCATATCCTTTAGCTACCAATCGTGCTTTATACCTGCTTATGCTACCATCAACATTATGCTTTACCTTGTAAACCCATTTGTAGCCTATGGGTTTCTTTCCTTGCGGCAATGGAAACAGCTTCCATGTATCATTTCCATAAAGTGCAGCCATCTCCTCATCCATAGATTTTTCCCAATATGCAATTCCAATTGCATCTTCAAAGCAAGAAGGTTCAGCATCTTGTATTACCTTTGTCATGTAGGCACAATGACCAGCCATATAACTGTCATACGTCAATCGTTGCACTGAATTCTGCATCCTCCCAGATCTTCTTCGTCCTGGGTCACTTCTCCTTGTATCATCTGCATGTGCCCTTCTTACTCATGGAGTCTTCACAGAGGGTAGTCCAAGTTCCTCATCAAGACTCTTTTTTGAACCGCTTGAATCTCCATCAATGTCTTCAAAACCTGCACATATTTTATGACCTACAGAAAGCTTTTCTTTACCTTTCTTGGATGTATTTGATGAATTTTCTGAACCAAAATTTCCACGCAATCTTCCACTCCATGGATTTGAGTTGGAACTATTGCTTGGTGATGCATCCGGTCCACTCAAAACTTGAGATTCGGCACTTGATTTTTCAACATTTTCTTTGTCATTTGGTTCAAGATTCAGTCCTTCTTTGGCGTTTTCATAGAAGCTTGACATTTCATCAAATACCACATCTATGCTCACCTTTACTTGTCGTTTGAGTGGGTTATAACATTTATATCCCTTTTGCTCAAGGGAGTATCCAATGAAGACACACTTTTCTGCTTTTGGATCAAGCTTTGTCTTAAATTCATCTTGGACATGTACATATGCAATACAACCAAAAACTTTTAGATGTGATAAGTTTGGCTTTTTACCTGTAAACTTCTCTTCAAGTGTAACTTTATGTACAACAGCAGTCGGAGTTTTGTTCATGATGTATACAACAGTATGCATAGCTTCTGCCCAATAACGATGAGGCATATTCTTCTCAGCCATCAAGGCTCTTGCTATTTCTGCAATATGTCTATTTTTGCATTCAACAACTCCATTCTGTTGTGGTGTGTACCTGCATGAAAACTGACATTGAATTCCATGATTTTTTTAGAAAACTGCTGAACTCATTTGACATGTATTCTCCTCCTCCATCAGATCTTAATGTTTGAATATACTTCCCTGTCTGCTTTTCCACCATAGATTTAAAATTCTAGAAGTGAGTGAACACCTCGCTCTACTCTTTCATGAAATATACCCATACTTTTCATGTATGGTTATCAATGAAAGTAACATAAAACCTACAACTACCCATAGATGTGGTCTTTGCTGGACCCCAAACATCTGTATGTACTACTTCTAGTACATTCTCACTAACATGCTTGTCATGTGGAAATGATGCTCTTCACTATTTAAAAAATTGACATGCTGCACATACCTTTTGCATTTCTACAACTTTAAAATTTGGTAGTCCATGGATAATCTCCTTTGACTGCATCAATTTCAGCCTTTGCAAGTTTGCATGTCCGATCCGTTTGTGCCACATCTCTATATCTGCCATAACTCCTGCACCTTTTGCAAACATGGTTGCATTCATTTCAGGAATCTTCACATTTAAGGTGAACATCCTACCCACTTTGTTTCCTTTGGAAACCAATCGTCTACCCTGCTTGTACTCTTCTACATATAATCCATCAACATTGAACCTGACTTGTAATCCCTGGTCAACCATTTGTCCAACAAAAACCAGATTCTTTGTTATATTTAGAACATGTAGCACATCAGCAAGATGTTTTACCTTTCCATCCTCTATTGATAGTGCTATATTTCCTGTATGCTCAATAGGATGTGATGTGTCATCACCTGTTTCAACATATCCGAGAACTGGCAATTTCTGCAAAGTACTAAACCATTCTGCTTGACTGTTCATGTGATTTGAAGCACTTGAATCAACATACCAGACATTATCATTTGATTTTGAAACACCAGCAGACATCATATTCATCATGTGATGTTGAACCATGAAAAGCTTCTCAGAATCATCTGCACTTATGGATGCATAGTTATTTTGCTGCCTTCTATTATTTTGATTCTTCAGCCTGCAATCACGTTCAAAGTGTCCGGGTTTACCACAATCATGCCAAGTCTCATATGGAGTGATAGATTGCAGCGCTTTAGTAGGAAGCCTGTTAAGTACATATGTTGCACACATGAGAACTTCAAGCCAGAAACTATGTGGTGAAGCCTGACTCTTGACCATACACCTCGCCATCTCTATGAGTGATTTGTTCTTCCGTTTAGCAACTCGATTCCGTTGAGGTGTATATGGCACTGTACACTAGTTTTTTATCCCATGTTCAGCCATGAATGCATTATAGTCAGAAGACATATATCCCCCCCCCCCCGATTAGAACGGAGGGTGCCCATTTAGATTTTCAGCCAAAACCAAAAACTATTTGGAGCACGTAAACACTTCGGGCTTTGCCTTCAATGGAAATACCCATGCATGCTTGGAAAAATCATCGATGAAAGTCGTGAAGTAAAGATAGTTTCCAAAGAAGGTATCTGCATAGGGCCAAAGACATTACTATGTACAAGCTGCAATTTCTTAGTAGCCCGAACTCAACCATCTTTTGGAAAGGAAGAATGCTACATTTTGCCCAAAATACAGCCTTCACAAACATGTTTTTCAAGTGCCTCAAGTTTGGGGAAAGACGATACCATTTCAGATTTCTGCAGGCATAGCAAACTAGCAAAATTCAGATGACCAAAGCGTGCATAACAAAGCTTTGCATCTGACATAGCCTGAGAATCATGTAGTGCACATGCCAAATCATTTACAGATCTTTCATAGTTTATGAGCTTATACAACCCACGACATAAAGTGCCAGAAACAATAATCACATCCCTATTTGACAGATCATGAACTGTACATCTGTCATCAACAAATTTCACAACTAAGCCAATCTTGGCTAAAGCTGAAACTGATAACAGATTCTTCTTGATCCCAAGCACAAATAAAGCATCTGACAAAGTGAAAGAACTACCATCAACAGTAGTCAAAATGATCTTACCAACTCCCATAATAGGATAAGAGGACTTGTTGGCGCATGTAACAGTATTCCCTATAGGGGCAGGCTCGAGTAAAGAGAAGAAACTACACTGCGAGGTGATATGTTTGGTCGCCCCACTATCAAAGAATACATCATTGCTTTCAGCCATGGCCTCTGATTGAAATACCTTGATGCAAAAAATTGATTGTACCTCAAAAAGTTGAATAGAACTGCCTAGAAAAATTCTGTTAAACCTGTACCAGACTTTGAGATGCTTATATTGGCGAACCAAAACTGGTAAATACCTTTGGCACATAAAGATGAAATAGCCTACACAAGCGCTATGATAGTGCATTTGAAGGCCGAACGAGCTCAGATCACGATTTCGGCACCACATAGCAAAGCTATTTTGATCTCTGAAACACCTTGAGTATGCTCACCAAAATTTGTGTGATTCTAAGACTACAATCGGTGGAGTGTCCACGATGCCCTAGATGAAGTGGCGACCTGCTCTGGTACCAATTGTTGGAGTTAGATATCTACGGAAGCACACGAACAACACAAGGAAGAAGAAGAAGCATGGAGCACAACACACAAGACTGAATGTATTACCACTAGAATGTACAAAGATAAGTATCTTGTTAGGGCAATAGGCGTATATACAGGGGGGGGGGAACCTCCTAAAGAGGGAAAAAAGTGCCCTGGTGTCCTAGTGTGTTCACACACATCACTACCTAAATATATCAACACCTTGAATCCACCCATTTCACATGTTAGTGCCCAAATAGCATAGGGTCAAAATAGTAAATTGGATAGGGATGTTTTTTGATCCATCCTTGTTATTCAGTCCCTACTTTGGACTTATTTCAACTTTTCAAGTGTAAAATCAGATGGTTTTTTAAATCATTTTGGAAGGTATCACATAGTAGATTCCCTTTTATTCATTTACAATATGATTTTGATCCCACCACAAATATGGAAACATGTTCTTTTAGGCTAAAATATGAGGCTCAAGGGTATGACTATAGTTGTTATAGCTCTATTATTGAGGACATAAATTTTTTTAAGGGAGAAATAATTTCATAAATTTAAGGCCATGACTTGGCTTTCTGATTGGTTCAAACAAATATAAAACTGGATATCATTTGTCAATCTATTATTAGCTAAAATTCTTGAGATTAGACTTAAGCATAGGTTTGTGTTTCTATAAAACAAACAAGAAACTTGGCCTAGTATTTAATTCAAATAGATGGGAAGGAGGAGGACTTGGGTTCAAGTCCTACAAGGGCCATGGGAGAGTAATTTTCCCAAGATCTCTAAAGCCTTCTAGAAGCATCCATTTGAGTTCATTCCAATTAACTAGGACACCTGGAGAGGGAAATCCCTTAGAGAGAGCTATATATAGAGGCATAATATTGGTAGGAGAGGCATATCTCCAGAACATGGTGGTTCTAAAGTTTTGATTCTTCACATGTATGTACATATTATTCAAATTCATGATTGTATATACTATATGTGTATTATTTTTTCATTATGTAATATGTACGATGTGTTTAATATGCATTATGTACTATGTTTGTATCATGTTACATTGTAGGATAATACAAACATAGTACATATATATTACATATAACATTGTACTACACATACATACATGTTACATGGTACATGCTACTTGTTGAGGTACATAAAATAGCATACACTACATAATACATGTAATGTACATGATACATCATGCTACTTACATATTTCATACATGATAAATGGATCCATGTAGATTCAAATTTTAGGTTTCAATTATGATTTATTTTCTCAATTATGTGATCTAACATTTTGAATTTGTTGTGATTTCAATGTCCCACAAGTGGATTCATATACTCTCGTACTTTCTATGCTATTTTGGATATTGGACAAAAAAATATTCTAGAGGTCATTATAGGTAATGGGAGTAATTATATGGCTATGGACAGGTTATAGGATGTTGAGTCCCCTCCCATTGTGTGGAACCACCCATGTGTTGTACATTGTATTTATGTGTTGATATGAATCGGGGAAAATTTCCATTAGTTCATTTCATTTTTTCTACCTACCATTATCATGTGCATTGTGATGGAGACTACCTTAAAAATCAAAAGCTTTGATGCAGATTGTTGTATTCATATAGTGGATTGCTTAGGATGGACACACTACCCCCAAATCTTCTATGCATTACTTACTTATTGGAATCTTTTTTGAGGGATGTAGAGGAAATTGTGTGTGCCATACATCCATTTTATTGATCCTTTACATAGTTGAAAGGAGGTTAATACATTGATTATGACCTATGAGTTCAAGGATTGAGTTGACAAGTCCCTTTCACAATGTCCATACTTGAAAATGGATTGGTACTTTGACATTTAAAGCTCTTACCACTAGTGTTGTACCAAAACAAGACACTATAGTGTCTCTAAGTTTAACAAATAAAAAAAATTCACGTGTACTAATCAAATAAATATTGAAACAACCTTCAAGCCTCATAAAGACCTATACCTAGATGTTCTATAGAAAGTATATTTCTGTAAAAATAACCTTCTTTGATAACTCAAAATATATAAATGATTGAATATGGTTAAGAAAGACTATTTTGTTGGAATTTGGGGCCCCAGGATCGTTCCAATACGAAAACCTCTTGAGCATACACAACTTAATTGACAAGATGATAAGTGAGATAGAGAAAGAAAGAGATCTTGAGACAAGGATAGGGAACGTAAGCTGGATGCTTACTTCACTAAAAATAATAGATGCCCAAATTACAACATGGGAGTACTACTCAACCATATAAAGTGGTGCACTCACTAATGGAAGAATAAGAAGATGATGATACAAAATTTAGATTATGTCGAAATAATCTAAGTGTGTGTGAAGAGAATGAAGCAACGAAGCTAACAAAATAGTGTAATGAAATTGTAAATCAACCACAAGGTTAACTCACAAAAGATAGTTACCACCACCTCGTAAAAGACTTCCTGCTGCAATGAGAGTAGCCTCTCCTTCACCACAACTTCACCTCCTTCAAGAGTGTGAGAACACTCTGTCTTCAAGAAGATCTCCAAGCTCTAGATCTTTGAGTGAGTGATTATACAAGGAGCCAAGGCCTTGTTTATATAGTTTGTGAGTATCCATGAAAAGCTATACTAAAAAGCTACGATCAATAAAAATCTACGATCATATTTGATCGCTAATGGAAAAGTAATCCGCCGTCCGTCCGTGTGTTTCCTAAAAGCAAACAACTAAGAAAAATTATGTCTTCGCGTTGAGTTTAACGGGATTCGAACCCGGGTGGACGGTGAACGATTTTAGACCTTCTCAGCTAGACCAAGTGCACCCGTTCATCTATAAACAAAAATGTATATGCGTGTTGCGGCCGTCGATTTCTTGAGGGATATAGAATAAGATTTTTATGAAGCTGTTTGTTGGACCAATAAGGACATTGACTTCCAACAATCCCTCCTTCAATGTCATATTGGTACAAGATTCAGTAACCTGCAAATCTTCTCATGACTATCTCTAGTCAATGCTTTGGTAAATATATCTGCAACATTCTTACTAGAAGGAACATAAACAAGTTCAATGTGCTTCTTAGCTATCTGCTCTCGAATATAGTGGTAGTGTACCTCTATATGCTTTGTCCTTGCATGATGCACTGGATTTTTAGCTATAGCTATAGCACTCTGGCTATCTGAAAATATCTGAATGGGTTGATGTACTCTTACATCAAGATAACTGAAAATCTTCTGCAACCATACTGACTCTAGAGTAGCTGTAAATGCTGCACGATATTCAGCTTCACACGATGAAGTGGCAATAGTGGGTTGTCTTTTTGAAAACCATGAGATAAGACAATCTCCAAGATAAAAACAAAATCCACTAGTACTTCTTCTTGTGTCTCTATCACCTGCCCAATCAGAATCTGAAAATCCTTTTAGAAACAAATGTGTAGATTTCGAAAATACCATAGCATAATTTGAAGTTCCCTTCAAATAACGAAAGATCCGCTTTACTGCTTTCCAATGTAACACTGTCGGATTCTGCATGAACCTTGATACTTGAGAAACTGCAAACTGTATATCAGGACGTGTATTACAAAGATAAATCAATCAACCAACTGCTTGACTATATAGAGTAGCATCAAATGGCTCTGCATCTGCTACCATTTGTAAAGACGTGTTCTGATCCATAGGTGTTTGCATAGGTTTAGAATCACCCATCTGAAACCTTTCCAAAAGTTTCTCAATGTACTTCTGTTGTGTCATGTAGATACACTCATCTCGAAACAGAAACTGAATCCCAAGATAATAATGTAGAATGCCTAAATCATTCACATCAAATGTTTGCTTCAATTCTTCTTTGAACATCTGCAAATCTTCATCTCTGGGACCTGTGACTATAATATCATCCACATAAATGATTGCTATAATCATCATACCTGTTTCAGTTTTGACATAAAGAGTTGGAGCTGCATCTGAGTTATGGAAACCAATGGATAAAAGATATGTATGAATCTTTTCATACCATGCTCTAGGTGCCTGTTTTAAACCATACAAAGCTTTTATAAGCTTACACACTAAGTGTTCTTTACCTGTCTCTTCAAAACCTTCTCGCTGCTGAATATACACATCTTCGTGTAAATCACCATTTAGAAAAGCAATCTTAATGTCAAGCTGATATATATGCCAACCAAAATGTGCTGCTAGAGCAAGTATTGACCTAATAATAGTCATCCTAGATGTAGGAGCAAATGTCTCATCATAATCAATACCTTTTTGTTGTGCATATCCTTTGACAACCAACCTGGCCTTGTATCTATCAATAGTACCATCTGCTTTCCTTTTGATTTTGAAGATCCATTTTACACCTATAGCCTTCTTTCCTTTTGGTAACTCACATAGCTGCCAAGTTTGATTCTTATGAATAGAATCAATCTCTTCTTGCATAGCTTTTCTCCAAATAGGAATGTTAAGTGCATCTTTAACACACGCAGGTTCATCTTCAACAGTCGTAAGTGCCAAAATATCATGAATCTCGAAGTCTTTAGCAAAACTTACATGATCTTTTTGCTGTCTAGTTTGACTTCTTGTTCTTACATGATCTTGTTGTTGTTGTCTAGTCTGACTCCTTGTTCTTCCAGTAAAAGTCTTTATACCACCATCTTTCCAAGTCTGATATAACCACGTAGGTGTATCCTTGAATAGCGGTGAAACTCTTTCGGAACTTTCAACTTCCACAGGTTCTGGAATTTGTCCTTCCGAGGTACTAGGACTTTCTGGAACTTTAACTTCTTCCATTTCTGGAATCAAAGGTTCTTTTGGAACTGACTCTGTAGAAGGTTGTGAAATTCCTCTTTCTTCAATTTTTTCTTGAATACTAGGAATTTGAGGTTTAACTCCCTCCTGATATGGCTGAACATCTACATCCAGAATCTTTCTAAAAATTCCATAGTCATTTTCACTAATGAACTCCGGAATTTCTCCTTCTTTATCATAAACCTTATCTTCAGCAATATAAGCATTATGTGAAAGAATAACTTCACCTGTCTCTGGAACATAAAACTTGTATCCTTTGCTTTCAACAGGATATCCAATAAAAACAGCTTTCTTTGCCTTTACATCTAGTTTGCCTCGGTCCTTTTTCTCAACATGTACATAAGAAAGTGATCCAAACACTCTGAAGTAACTCACATTAGGTTTTCTACCATAATAAGCCTCATATGGTGTGATTACCTTTAAAGCTTTTGTAGATGACCTGTTCAAAATGTGATTAGCTGTATGTACTGCATCAAACCAGAATTTTGGTGAAAGCCTCTTGGACGCCATCATGCTCCGCATCATTTCAACAAGCACTCTATTGTTTCTTTCTGCAACACCATTTTGCTGAGGAGTATAAGCAATAGTAAGATGTCGAGTAATACCTTTCTCATCGAGAAATGTCTGAAACTCATTTGACAAGTATTCTCCACCTCTATCACTTCTGAGAATCTAGACAGTTTCTTGACTTTCATTTTCAACCATAGCTACAAACTTCTTGAACATAGGAAAGACTTCTGACTTCGACTTAAGACCATAGATCCATGAGTATCTTGTAAAATCATCCACAAATAGGACAAAATACCTGAAACCCTGAATAGAGTCTGCTCTCATAGGTCCATTCACATCTGAATGAATAATCTGCAATTTCCTGGTAGCTGTTATATGACCATGTTTCTTGAAAGGTAGTTTATGCATCTTACCTTCAAGACAACCTTCACATATATCTGAATCATCAGGTAGCTTGAATAAGGGTAAACTCTCAACCATACCTCTATCTTTGATATTCTTGAGAGCTCCAAAATTGATATGTCCAAATCTTTCATGCCATAGCTTCATATCTTCCACCGGTGACGAAGATTTGACTGCATATGCTTGACTGATTTTTGACAAAACAAAGACCCCTCCTTGTTGCTTACCTTGTAAAAGACACTTGTCTTCTTTATGTGATAAGATCTTACAAAGATCTTTCTCAAATACAACTTTAAAACCGTCACTTAAAAATGCAAATATAGATAGCAGATTTATCTTCATTTCAGGTACATAAAGGACATCTGAAATTTGAAAATTACCACCTTCTCTTGACTTTAGGATTACTGTACCTATTCCCACAACATCCAAATCATTGCCATCTGCAATAGTAATTCTTCTACCTGAAGAATAGGAGAGAGAAGAAAATACATCTCTACAACCTGTCATATGCTTTGTAGAACCTGAGTCGAATATCCAAGGACTTGTTGAAAGAACTTGTAAAGCTGCTTGATCAAAAGCTACTTCCTCAATAGTGATACATGCATAAGAATCACCTTGAGATTTCCCTTTTTTATCATCTTCTGCAACATTACCTGATGCCTTTTTCTTTTCTGCTGCAATCCTTTAATAACATTCTGACTGAATATGTCCACGTTTCTTGCAAAAAGAACATATTTTTACCTTCTTCTTAGAAGAATTCTCTTTAGATGTCGTAGATACAGAATCTGAAGTAGAAGGTGAAAGGGATCTACTTTCCTTCTTGGATTGTTTTTCCTTCTTCTTATCCTTCTTCTTCTTACCCTTTGATGAAGATGAAAGTGCTTCTTCATTCTCTTCCATTCCCTTCAACTGATCTTCATCTTGAAGCAACAAGAACTCTAACTCTTCAAATGTAACCTCTCTATCTCTTGTGGTAAGGGTAAGAGTGGTTATGAAGGATCGATATGAAATAGGAAGTGAATTAATCAGCGTATTTACCATTTCTTCATCTGATATCTCAACTCCTACATTTAGAAGTTGATCTCTCAAGTCAACGAGTCTTGTAATGTGGGTTTGAATTGACTCACCAGCTTTCATCCTTGTATTTGCTAGTTGTCTCCTCAAGTGAGCTTTCCTAGCAGGATTTCGGCTCTGAAAAAGATTCTCAAGCTTTAACCAAGCTTGACTAGAACTTTTGCAAGATCTGATCTGTGGTAGAATATGGTTTTTGACGCTCATTGCTATGAATGAAAGTGCTAAAGCATCTCTAGCATCCCATCTTGCCTGATCTTCAGTAGGAGGAACTCTAGGTAAAGACCTAGCAGTGACTCTGGATGTCGAAGTGGTTACCTCTTCTTCTGTTGGTTCTGTAATAGCAATTCTAGTACCTCTTGAAGCTGCTGTAGACCCTTCTTCGCCTTCTCGTCTTGGTCTTGTTAAAGATCCATTGACGATACTCCATAAATCCTTTGTCACTAATAAGTTCATCATCATGAAACTCCACATGGGATAATTCGAAGATCCATCTAACTTGTCTTCAATCTCAATTCTAATCTCACTCATCTTATCTTAAGTGTGTATGTCAATTATGTAGCTCTGATACCAAGTGTTGGAATTTGGGGCCCCAGGATCGTTCCAATACTAAAACCTCTTGAGCATACACAACTTAATTGACAAGATGATAAGTGAGATAGAGAAAGAAAGAGATCTTGAGACAAGGATAGGGAACGTAAGCTGGATGCTTACTTCACTAAAAATAATAGATGCCCAAATTACAACATGGGAGTACTACTCAACCATATAAAGTGGTGCACTCACTAATGGAAGAATAAGAAGATGATGATACAAAATTTAGATTATGTCGAAATAATCTAAGTGTGTGTGAAGAGAATGAAGCAACGAAGCTAACAAAATAGTGTAATGAAATTGTAAATCAACCACAAGGTTAACTCACAAAAGATAGTTACCACCACCTCGTAAAAGACTTCCTGCTGCAATGAGAGTAGCCTCTCCTTCACCACAACTTCACCTCCTTCAAGAGTGTGAGAACACTCTGTCTTCAAGAAGATCTCCAAGCTCTAGATCTTTGAGTGAGTGATTATACAAGGAACCAAGGCCTTGTTTATATAGTTTGTGAGTATCCATGAAAAGCTATACTAAAAAGCTACGATCAATAAAAATCTACGATCATATTTGATCGCTAATGGAAAAGTAATCCGCCGTCCGTCCGTGTGTTTCCTAAAAGCAAACAACTAAGAAAAATTATGTCTTCGCGTTGAGTTTAACGGGATTCGAACCCGGGTGGACGGTGAACGATTTTAGACCTTCTCAGCTAGACCAAGTGTACCCGTCGGCTTCTCTTGTTTTTTATCTACAAACAAAAATGTATATGCGTGCTGTGGCCGTCGATTCCTTGAGGGATATAGAATAAGCTTTTTATGAAGCTGTTTGTTGGACAAATAAGGACATTGACTTCCAACATATTTTTCTATAGATTTATATATGAGAAGTAAGACATACCTCCATAAAAAAAAATCCTCATATTGAAAATTTTTTCTAATGTTATTTAAAGTCATATAATCATTTAAGACATGTCTTGAGAATTAGAAAAATCATTTTTATAATAAGAAATTTACTACAATATAGGGTGCTCATTATAGTTATACACTGTAGGAGCCTTGTATATAATATTGATGCATAAAAACACTAAAATGCCTAGTGTTTTATTTAAAAAACTATCATATAGTATCATAAAAATATGCTACATTTCTTTGAACCAATAATATCTACCTATCACACATACCACTAACAATCTCAATATTTCATTGAATAGCTATATTCCACTTTGTCGAGAATAAAAATTCATCCTAAAACATTATCTTTTCTGTATGATATAAGGTATATAATATCGATCAAAATAAATCTATAAATATTATAAATTAATTTATATAGAAAAAAGCTAGCACATTCACTTTCATCATGTAGCATATGCAATATTTGCTCATCAAGTGACCTTTTCTAAGAATATAAAAATATTAGTATTGTTTAACTTGAAGAAGTGACATAGAAATAGCTTTATGAATCTCATATAGTATTTTGATAATAAAAAATGAGCCATATTCATACCATCACTTTGCAAAAGAATTCTTAGATGATAACAATTTCATGGCACATATGAGATTAATTTTATGTCATAAACGTAGTAAAAATCATTACAAATCTCTAATTATGGATAGAAAAGTGTTGATGTTTATAAAATAAGAGATTTTATTGCCATTGCAATGATGAAAATTGCAAGATCATGATTTTAATAAAAAATAACCACTAACTTACATCACTATAATTTCTTTGCCAATACTAAAATTAAAATCATAAAATTAGTGAATAAATATTATTTTTTATATCCTTTAATGAAAACTATATTTTTGTGGGAATATTCAACCCTTACGCTAACATGATGCATAGTTAGAATTATAAAAGGTTCCTTCTAGTAATCTAAAAAATGCATCAAAAGATGTCTCTTTTTTAAGACACTAAAGTGTTCAAGTGCAACATGAGTTAATGTCTGTTTACTTTTAATTTTTCATTTTTAATGATTAGATATTGAGTATAAAACCTCTTAAAAACTTTTATCCATAGGATTGAGCATATTAAAGGTGCATGGAGGAAGTGATGAGATTGGTTGCATCACCCAATGCATGAGACAATTAATTCACTTATTTCATTCCTTATGGATATTGTTGGCAGTAGTCAAGGAACTGAAGGATTCACAAGACAAGGAAGCCTACGAAGGGAGTCGGAGCGAAGAGAAAGCACAAGCAGACACAGTAGTCAAAGAAGATCTGGCAAGTAGGCCATTTAAAATTTTCAGGCATCAAAGAGTTGGGCACACAAGAAGAAGGAGCAAGTAGGGAGCTCCAGGAAATGTATGTCAAAATGTTAGAAGAAATCCCTACAAAAATAGTGATTTTCATCACTAAAAACCATTGTAAATACCATTTCATATTTTTGTAGCTCCATTTTGTGCAAGCCAAGGAGTCCTTCAGCTTGAGGAGCTTTAGAAGTACCTACCGATCAATTTTCACATTTTTTAGACTCCGTTTGAACCTCCAAATAGGACAGAGAACCTAATTTTTAACTAGGCCGGACACTAGGTCTGGACAAGGCCAAAACTTAGTAAAAAACTATAAATAGAGCTAGAGAGCTCATTTTTGAGGTTAGCTTGTAATTGATTTCAACTTGTATGAGCTTTTTGAAAGTAATCTAAAGAACTCCATTGCTTCTCACTCTTTGTCTTGCCTTGTGTGCGCGTGTGTGTATGTGTGTGCATGTTAGTGTGCTTCGCACTCACGCACTTGTGCCTTCACTTGCTCGAGGTCATCATAACATCCTCACGTCTTCCTGGATTGACATTAAAGGAGGTGCTACTCATCACTGAGCTACACCAAATTTTGGCGCCGTTGCCGGGGATCCAGCTTTGAGGACGAGCGTGTGATGGTAAGACGTAGAGTTGAGGCGTTGGAGTCATAGGTATTGTCTTCACTTTTATCTATTTTCTTTTGTTTTTATCATCTCCATCATCATCCTCACCATCTCCCACATCCATCTCCATCATCGCGAAAAATTTCAGTTTTTGGTCATATCACCCTACCCATACCATTTCCCTCATTTCACTTGTGAGAGAGAGCGAGAGAGCGTTTGTGTGCTTGTGATTTTCTGTGATTTTTGAGATTTTCTGCAGGAACCAGCATCCCCAGCAGCTGCAGCAGCTCCAGCAAGTAAAAAACTTTGACTGTGCAGGTCCAGAGGCGTTGACCTCTGTCAATCGCGACCGACAGAAAAGTTGGTTATTTTGCAAAACAAAGTGTATAACTATGATGTATAGGCCTAGAGCTTCATGAATATGTGTTTAAAATTTTGAAATTCCTTAGTTTTCTGTCAGTTGCGATCGACCTGTCAATCGCAATCAACAAACCACGACGGACACTTGCCGACTGACCTGTGAATCGCGACCGACACGTTAATTGCGACCGACTGACCACGATCGACTGAACTTACGCATGACACGTGTCAATTGCGATCGACCCATCAATCGCGATCGACCAGTCAATCGCGACTGACAGCCCCGATGGGCTTGTCAATTGTGACCGACCCAGTCAATGATTGCTTGACCACGACGGACAGACCCTCGCGACGGACCTGTCAATCGCGACCGACAGAGTCAACGACCAACTGACCACCATCGACTGAAAATCCGGGCCACGTGTCAATCGCGATTGACCCATCAAACACGACTGACAGCCACAATGGACCTGTCAATCGCGACCGACACGTCGATCGCGATTGACCTATCAATCGCGATTGACAGAGCTTGCGAACATGATTGATGGGCAAATTTGGCCAATTTTTTAGGCAAAAAATAGTGGTCTAAGTTTTTGGCAAATTGTGGGGAACTTTTAAGGGTTAGTAGAGCATTGTGAGGCCTATACCCAGAGCATTTTGAGAAGTCCTATCTACCGGTTAACCTGTTTTAAATCCTGTTTTAGCCCCAAAACCCTGAACGGACATAACCTCCTCATACGAAATCCAATTACGGTGATTATTGTTTTGTTGGAAAGCTTGTGGGGAGTACAACCAAAACTTCCACTGGTTATGGTAGAATTAATGTTAGGATTTTTAGATAGGGTAATTTGAAGTGACCATATCCCGGGGTAGGAAAACTAAAGTTTCCCTTGGGATTGTTTTCCATAGAGGCAAAAGGCAATTGGGTCTGTGAATTACATGCATGAAAGTGATCTGTCTGTCAACTGAATTCAATTCTTGAGCTAATTGTGGACTTTTTCAGGTTCTTTGAGAGCACCAAAGGGTACTCGAAGCAAGAGTAAGTGCGAGCTTGGGAACACGCTTCCTGGGCATACAACGGCAACCAAGGGAAGAAACTTAAGGTGGGAAATTCTCAACACCCTTTGTCAATCCCTAGCATAGGTTAAGTACAGATAGAGGTGTTGATTAATTAAGGACATGTTAAGAACGACCAAGTCCAAGAACTCTAATCACTCAAGTGCAAGTGTTAGGAGATTACAATTGCGAAACAACCTAAGGGAAAAGAACTTAAATTGAGCGACCACACTCAAAGTACGATAAAATTTAAGTGTTCCTTGCGACGAAGATTAAATGGACAAGAAGTGACACCCTAAGGGCAATTAAAAAAGAACAAGTGACTAATACAAAAGAACTCAGCAACGCAAAGTGTACTTGGGAAAATTTGAGATCATTCAATTGGGCATATGAACCTTAGATTAGGACGACACCTAGGGAGAGATAGACAAAGTCTTAGATCTTCAGAGGCTAGTGTCAATCATACTGCTAGGTCTTGGGCCTAGCAGTTGAGCCATCATTCGTATTACCCTAGCTCTGAGACTAGCGAGTCTGAGATGTCCCACGGTATGGAGAGACCTACAGGAAGCTCCGGAGTGCCATATTTACATAGGGTAGAAGGCCCTTACAAGACGCAACTCGAATACCTTAGGACCAACCGATTAGGTGCTAGCATCTATGAGGACAGCCTAGGAAGATCTGTGGTCCAAATTAAAAACCCTGACCAATCCATTGGACTAGAGCACCCAGCTGTCAAGTTTGAAAATGGAGCATACCTAGACAAGGAAGGAACAATATATGTAGTCACCAGTCACCCAGATAGGACAGATGAATTTGGGAATGTGATCTCAGAAGCGAATTTAGGTGACCTGGAGCAAGGAAACATGGGTGTAGAACCTAGAACCCCCCGAGGCAAATCTGTTCTCACTAGGATTATCACACCAGAGTGTATTCCCCAAGACAATAAGAGCATAGATCTACTCCTGGACCGAGAGACTGATGAAGCCTTTTGGAGGTATAGATCTGATCAGCCGAATGAGGTAGGAACAATCATGATATATGAGTTCAAAGATCCTGATAGTCCAGGCAGAGTGACCTACTTGGATCATGCTTCGGAGAGGATCTTTGTGGTTACCGAAAATGATAGGCATGCTTACACTTGGAAAGGTGAATTTATTTTCCCCCAACCAAGATCGAATGTGTCCTTTGGTCACCCAGGAGCTGGAACATCCCAAGCTCATGGAACTCAAAGAGACAGACATAGAGATAGACCGGAGGTAAGCTTTGCCAACCCAGTGGGAAGAGACAGAACGAGAACGGAAACAAATAGAGTGGAACCTAAGGGACTTAGAGCCCCAAGGAACCAAAGGAATGTTGATAATTTCCCTCTGCCAAGGCCTAGGGAACACACCAGGATTTTGAGACCGACTCAGTTAGTTAAGTCCATGAAGAACTACTTCGATGGCACAGGAGACCCATATGATCATGTGGCTGAGTTTAGGCAAGTCTTGAGAGCTGAACAAGTTGAGGACCTATTCACGCACTATAATGCCTTTGGTCTAACACTTAGGAACACAACCCTTACGTGGTTTCAACCTTTGAATGAGAGACAGTTCAGGAGTATAGACCAACTCTTAGAGGCTTTTATCATTGAATTCTCTAAGAGTGGGATAAGGCATAATACTTCCTCATTGATACACAGCTTCAAGCAGACCCCTCAAGGGACTGTGAGACTTGCAGGAAGAAGATTTAGGCAGTATCTTGAGAGATGCCCTGTTCCTGAGTTACCCACACTTGCCAAACAAGTGCCTTTATTCTTGGATGGATTGCTAAGTACAAAGTTGCGATCCTATGTGTACTTGAAGGACCCTAGGGCCATAGAAGAGTGTGTACGCATGTGCATCAACATCGAGGATAACCTAGGGGAGGAACTAGAGCTTTCAAAAATCTACAAAGATTCTGATAGTGCCTCTAGTCTCTCTTCCTCGCAATCCACATCAATTGAGGAACTGGCGGAGAAAGTAGCTCAAAAACTAGGTGTCTCTAGTAAAAAAATTCCTAGATTTGCCCCAGTCAAGAGGTGTTATACTTGCGGTGGTGACCATATGGTGAACGTATGTCCCATCATGGCTCAACCCCAAGTGAACCCTAGCAGCCAATATTGCACCATAGAACGGAGATACACAAATCACACAGCACAAGACTGTCCATACAATAAGCAAGCGGTTAGATAAACCTACCCTCAGCCCTATCCACAACAGGGAAGATACCAGAACCAGTACCCTCCACAACAATATGGTAGACCGCAACAATCCTATCAACAACCCTACCAAAATCAACAAAGGCCACAACCTGTGTTAGCTCAACAACCTCCAACCCCCGCTAATGTGATTCCTGTAAAGTATGCAGCAGCTGAGGAAAATTTGAATAGAGCTATAGTGCTTGTAACACCATTGCTCTCAGAAAGTGATCCTAGTGACCATAGCTTTGATTCTACACATATTGATAGTCCCCAAGCTTACTACATGCAATCTCCTGAACGTGGTGAGTCCTACTACAGTGAAGAACCAAGTGAACCTAGTTGGGAGCCAGAGTACACAAATGTAATGTACACAAACCCTAACTCTAGACCCCAACCTAGGCAGGTAAGACCCCCATTCCCTAGAGGACCATGCTACAGATGTCAGGGAGATCACCTCATTCGTGATTGCCCCTTACCTCCACCTACACAACCCCAGTCAGTGACAATTCAAGGCTTTTGCCAAGATTGTGGAAAGGAGCATCTCTTACGAGATTGTCCAAAGAACCCCAATAATATGCCAAAAATTACTCCTATCAATGTTATTGGGTTAGTTGTAGATTCAACAGGAAGTGTCACTTCCACTGCACCAGTACAAGTGATCACTAGAGCCCAGGCTTTGCAATAGAACCCAGGAATATGTCAAGAGAAGAGTGCAGAGGTTAGTGAAATCGAGAGCATAGCCAAGAAACAGTCGAGAGCCTAGAGAGATAGTCGAGAGAGAATGAAAAGACAATGGTCTAAAAAGATGAGTGACTTAGAAGAAAGCATAAGAGAAACAAAATCCAAAATTGTTGAACTCACCTCTCAAACAAACTCTCACATACCACCACCACCCTCACTTCCATCACCATCTAACCCACCATCTGTCCACCTACCTAAGACCATCCCACCACCCCCTAGAGTAGGATCAGTGTTAGCTGACCCCACTCCTAAAGACATAGACATGATGCTTAAGGCATATCAGGCCAGAATCCAAGAAGGGCCAAACGTGACAGATCATGACAAGTGCTACCCTAGAGCTGACCTAGAGATAGAAAGAACCAAGCTTTGCGCGAAAATGGTCGCGTTGGCTCAGACTATGTTTGAAACCAGTCGCCTCTTCAACTACTCTGGCTCAGCTAAGAACAATTGCACTTGGATGGACTATTAGAGAAGTTAGAGAGCATAATTGCAAGATCTGCCAAGGAAGAACAAAACCAAGGAAGAGATGAGGCAAGTAAAAGATTAAGCATTCCCGACCAGGAAGCTTATGTGCCCAATTCCACTGAACCAGACACCTCTTCTTCTATGAATAGGTTCACACCAGAATTCCTACGGGAGATTCAAGAAGACAAATGGGCTAAAGAAAGTGAAGTCCCTCCTCCCATTGAACTTGTGGATGACGCACATGATTAATTCCCACAAGATATTCCCTCTATTTATGGAGAGCAAGAGAGTGCACAAAGTCGAGAGAGGTTAGACTTCGAGTCTAACTCCCTACAGGAGTTACCCCATTTCACAGGCCCATGGGAAGCCAAGTCGACTTGTATGAGAGCACCCACAGTCATGGTAAGAAACGAAGACTCAGTCATACCTAGGAATACGGAAGTAGTGAAAAACACTAAGGTACAGTGCAACCTCACCTTAGAAGAGCTACTCAAAGTTAGGCCAGAGTTATGGAAACATGTAGCCAAACAAGTACCAGAGATAGCAAAACCTCGTTCCCCGGTAGGTTCTCATAGGACAGTGCCAGAAATTCCTCTAGACAAGATAGGAGATATGAGTGAAGGTGAAAAAGGAAACACCTATCTTCCCATTACCCATCAGGGGTACACAACTAAGGCAATTCTAGACTCAGGTGCAGGAGTTGCTATTGCCACCACTTCCCTATGGAAGCGGTGGGGCAAGCCGGCACTCAGGCCCACGATGATGAAATTGCAAATGGCTGATGGTCACATAGAGAGGCCTTTAGGACTACTTGAAGGAATAACTCTCACTACATGTGGTGTAGAGTTTGAGCACACGTTTGCTATCTGTGATTTTAGCAAGAACCATGCCTATGAGATGATTTTGGGAAGACCATTTATGCGACAGTTGCAAGTGGTACAGGATTGGGGAACCAATTCCTTATACTTGCAACACTTAGGTGTTACAACCAAAGTCAATCTCAAAGATTAATCTCATAGAGATGTCCCTCCTATCCAATGGAATCCTATTCATAGAGCCAAAGATGATACAGAGTCTGTGCACTCCATAGGATCAGGATCCTCATGGATGCATGAAGACACTCACTTATGGATGTGTAAAGTGGCAGTGGAAGAAGAGAAGAGAGAAAAGGCCAGAGAGATAGGTGCGAAGGAAACACATAGATCAATTCAAGACCCAGCCTATGCACCTGTAGTATTTTCGGACGAAGAATTTGAACCTCACGACTAGGCAGAAATTTTAGCAACAATGGATGTAGCCATCAATGAAGAACAATGGACACCCCATTGTGATGAGGATGGCTATGACATTTCAGTTTTCTCCATAGAGTCAATCATGGGAGATGCAGTTTTAGAAGAGTGCGAACCTAGCCCTGATGCAATTGAGGATGCAAGCAACTGCGATCTAGAGTCAATCATTATGGACCCACCTTTTGCATCAGATGAAGAATACTTCTATGAAGTAGAATTTCAACCCCAGAGACACAGAGATATAACAAACGATGTACGATTAACCACACAAGTGACTGCTAATAATGATAGCAAGAAATGAAAGAAGAAAGAAGTTCCCCCGGAGGAAGAAGAAATCTTTGTTTGAGGTCCCGAAAAACTTTAAAAAGTATGAGATAGACGATAGGAGAGTGTTAGCGGCCGCCGGATTGGGAATGTGTAACTGAATCTTGTTCGCACGAGTGAAAAGCTGTTACAAACAATTTGTAAAAAAGTTATATAAATCAAAGAAAGGCGCGCCAGTGACGGTTCGGGGATGGATCGCCAGACTGTCTGTCTGGGTGACCGAGCGGGTCGTTACTGTAGTGTCTATTTGCTTAATCTCCAGTATTCTGAGTTCATGTTCGTCTCTTGTCTTGTCTGCCATCGACATCCGTTCTGTTTGTTAACTTCATAAACGTTCGAAGGATCACTAGACTCTTTGTCTGAGTGATTGGTCTGTAGCATTACTGTGTGTTGAGTTGAGTAATCTAGAGTATCTTGGTGACTTTTGAGTATTCTTTGTGTATCTGTGTTTCTGCTTATCGGTTGTCTGATGGTATCCATGATGATTGTGAGTCTCGGCTAGCTCGCGTACTGAGTTGTTTCTTTCTTGAAATGTTCTGCAAATATGTGGCGAAGTCTGTGCAGTCCTGGTAACTCTTCTGGTATCCGTGCTGTCTTAAGTTGTCTATAGTATCTAGGTTCAAGTTCCATACGGTAAGGTTTAGGCTACAGTAAAGATTCCCTGGATTGCGTACTGAATCTTCAGTAAGGTGTATCTGAACACTAGGACTTTCTGTGTCTTCGGATATTGGACGGAGTGTGGTATCCAGTCTATGAAGGTTGAATAAATACTCTTGTTCTGTTATGTTCAGTAAGTTACGTGCATATGCAACATAGCATCTTAGTGTATTCGGTACACGTGGTTGAGCTAAGACTGTGAACGGTAATGTCTAAGTACAGCAGATTTTTGATAGAGCTCTCAGCATTAGTATATCGTTGGGTGTGAGCAGTGAGTTTCGGAACTAAGTACAGGGCCTGTGTCTAACAGACCCCTTCCACTCCCAAGAACCCAAGATTCGTTTAAACGCACTTCTGTCAGTTAGAAGAATAAACAGCGTTTAACACTGGCGCCATCTGTGGGAAGGTGGCAACAGATCAGATTGTTGCAAACTTATTGTGGAAACGTGACTGTAAATTTTTAATCGACAGTAATAGTACGCGATTAGTACAAAAGATGATACATGCCGGTTACTCGATCCGGTGAAACATATCCAAAGAACCACCAGCCTGGGGTACTTAAGTTGCTAAGAACGACTCCGGGAGGTAGAAGTACAACTAGGTCTAACCCAGTTGTGAAGAAAGTAAAGAATGTTAGTAGTGATTCCGGTCATATTCCGATGGAACGTGGTACGCCTCTGGTACATTCCGGTACTATTTCGGCACAGTCTGTTGAAGATATAGTAACTCCAGAATCTACCAGGACATATGTAGCTCAGTGATGAGTAGCACCTCCTTTAATGTCAATCCGGGAAGACGTGAGGATGGTATGAAGACCTCGAGCAAGTGGAGGCACAAGTGCGTGAGTGAGAAGCACACAAACATGCACACACATACACACACACGCGCACACACGGCAAGACAAAGAGTGAGAAGCAATGGAGTTCTTAGATTACTTTCAAAAAGCTCTTACAAGTTTGTTTCAATTACAATCTAACCTCAAAAATGAGCTCTCTAGCTCCTTTTATAGTTTTTGACTAGCTTTGGCCCTGTCCAGACCTAGTGTCTGGCCTAGTTAAAAATTAGGTTCCAGGGCTTATTTGAGGGCTCAAACGAGATCTAAAAAATACGAAAATTGGCAGATAGATACTTCTAAAGCTCCTCAAGCTCAAGGACTCCTTGGCTTGCACAAAATGGAGCTACAAAAAGATGAAATGGTATTTACAATGGTGTTTAGTGATGAGAATCACTTTTAATTGGTGTAGAGGTTTTGAAAAATTAAGGTTGCCTTAGTGCTAAATCTGCGTGAATGCTCTTACGTACTTCTTCCTGAAGAAAATTATTGGCCTATTTGCCAGATCTTCGTTGACTCCCTTGTCTGCTTGTGCCTTCTCTCCCTTCTGACTCTCTTCTCTGACTGCCATGCCTCGTTAGTCCTTCAGTCCTTTGTCCGCTGCTAACACCCCCCCCTCTCTCGCGTCTGTCGTCCCTGACAGACCCTTGTTGTGTGGGTTTTTGGATGTAGTACTCGACGACATCCTGCGCTAAGTGATGTTCGGCAATCCTCAATCCTTTGGCCAAATCTGTGAGTAGCGCATCCCAATCTACCGGCCCGGGAACCTCTGGATGTGGTATACGTAGCTTTTCGGAATGGAGAGCTTGTTCCACTGCAAACAACTGCAAGAGATGGGATGGTCTGGGAATGAATATCTCGGAGTGATATTCCCAGAATCCCGTGACAAACATCTCTTCAAACGTTTGTTTGAAGCAGGCCGGTAGATATTTGATGCGAGCGTGTCATGCATACACAACATTAATCGATGGGGTTGTGCTCATGTCGTATACAAGGTCCTGATTACCTTCATTAAATCCTAATGCTGAGAGATGCGGTTCCTTGACATTTTTGAAGGTCCTGAAGGTGACCAACATAAGTTCGAAAATCTTCAGGCACATCTGAGTCATGACATCAGGTACATTCTTGAACCGGACCCCCCAATGTCGAATCGTTGAAATCATATATCCAATCGTAGGTGGACCCTTCGGTGGTGCGAAGTACACATAATTGAGCCACTTCTCACATCCTTTAATCGTCAGCACTGTTTGTGTGTACTCCGGCCATGATCTCCTTCGAAATACAGGGCAATAACATGGGTTATATTTGATGTACAAGGGCATGTTGTTCCATGTTCTTACCATTTCCGGGTATGTTTCAAGCAGCCGAATTCTCCACATCGGTTGGCGAATATGTCCCTGCTTGGCACTTTCTGGGATGTCGTCAGGTGCAAATTGGGTGGCAGAGGTGGGTTCCCTTGAGGTGTGGTGCTTGATCTCTGCATTATAATCCGCCATTAGCACGCAAAAAGGAACATACAGGTCATCCGATGGGCCGATCCACCTATGGTGTGAGAGATTCTGAAAATAATCGGATTTTATTACAACCTCTTCCAATTTTGACATCAATGCGATTTGGACTGCCACCCTGTCATCATGCGTCGTGGCTACTTTCTCTAATTTTTGCATCCATTCAGGTGCCTCAATTTCAATTGTGTCCATGCCCTGTTCTGTTCGCTTACCCCCGGGTGTTGGCATCGGAACATAGGGATCCTCGAATGTTTCTTCTACTTCAATTGGCACAAGATCGTCAGGCTCGGGCTCTACCAGAGGGGAGGGCTGACGCTCATATTCCATGACCTTGCTACGTAATTCCTCAAGTTCGGCCCGGAGTTTAGTGATCTCTTCTGTATCTTCTGCGGTTGTGCTTTTGCTGGGTGATGTCTGTCGGGTGGCCAACTGCCTTAGCAAATCATCTCTCTCTTTTTCTAAGGCGGCATGCGCCTCCATTAGATCTGCATGAGTTTCTAACACCACTTTCATATTCTCAGAGGGAATTGTCTTGAATCGTTCTGGGTCAATCTCCTGTGGGGAACCCTCCATGGCCGCCTCCAGATTTTCTTCATTCTGTTTCTGTAATCGTTTATTCTCCTCTAGCGCTGTAGACATATGTTTGCGTAGGAGGCCCAAGTTCCGTCGAAGCTTTAGGTTGTCCGTGATCTGAGAATGTAGCAACTCGTCCATGTGTCGTCGCTCTTCATCATCTGCTTGGGGTGGGTTGGCTACTAATTGTGCGTATTGTTCCTGTAAGGTCACGTGCTGCTGTTGTAGTAGCTGCTTCTGCTCTTCAAGATCCCTACATCGTGCTTGGAGATCTTCGTGGCTTCAGAAAAGCCTTGTATGTTGGTTGTCAAGGTGTTGGTAATGTTGTTGAAGTTGGGACATGCATTGATACATATTATTAAATACATTATTAAGAGGAATGGTGGGAGAAATGGTGTTGAATGCAGAGGGGAAGGGAAAGGGAAAGGGAAGTGTGGATGCAGTACTAGAGAAGGGTGAGGGGGGAGGTGGGGGAATGGGGGATTGTGGGTAAATGGGGGGTGGGAGAGGTGCAGAGGTGGGTGACACCTCCATGGATTTGAAAGTGGAGGCCGTGGTGGGAGTGACTGTGAACATGGGGATTGTGGTTGCGGTGAGAGTTCTGAACGTGTATAGAGGGGTGTGTAATTGTGAACTCCCAGGAAGTGTGATCGGAGGAGTGGGGCTTACCGTGGTTGTGGTTAGACTTATGTTTCCCGTGGAAATAGAGTATGTGGGTTGACTGATGGTTTGTGCGTCAGTGTGTGTTGTGGGTTCAGAGGTGGTGACAGTAGAGGTTACAGTGGCAGGGGGAGGTGAAGGGGGCTGATGTGGGGGAGAGGGTGGCAAGGGAGGTGATGGAGGTGCACTCGATGTGTGGGCTTCCTCGGTGTCGTGAGCAGTGTGTGTTGTGCCAGTGGTTGTGGGGGTGCCTTGTGGTCCTGATCCTAATACATTCATTCGTTTTCCCGTTCGTGGGGGGCGTCTTCCATATCTTTTCTCTGTCCTTCGTGATTGCGCTAGTGCAGTATGCACCGTTTCAGGTACTCCCAAACCATCTGATATCATTTCGAGGGTGGCACGGTATTGCTCGTCCACGCCTTCCTCCTCCAGAATCTGGTTCATGAGGGCTTTACCTGCAGCTAATGATAACCTGTGTTGCTCTTGGACTCGGTTCATCGTATCGTAGAGTCGTCCTTCATTGTTCTGTAGCTTTTCAAACTCCCTGGTAAAGAAATGGTATCTGCCCCAACGTCCATTGAATTCTACCTCGGACTCCCACATATATGTGCCTTCACCCAGAGGTCCAACAACGTCACTGAACCAGTGTGAAGCTTTGCCCACCGGCATTGTATGACCCTGTGGAGGATTCTGAATTGGTATGGCATGTAATGCCCGTAATGCCACTGGTCTTTCCTTTAATTCCTCCTCGACCGGAAGGCTTTCGATGTCCACCACTTGGGGGCTGGTGCCTGCCTGGGAGCTAGTTCCTACCGTATCTGCCATGTTACTTCTTGCTACCTGTCTCTGTGAGAATATACAAACACGTGTTAATATTGTACAGAACAAGGGAGGATCGTTGTTGTTCCCATTACAATATTAACATGAGGGTCAGGAGCGAATAATGGGTTAGTAAGTGCTCGGTGCAAGTGTGTGTGTGGTTAGTCGTTCGGTAGACCTAAGAGTTAAGTGGAATGATGTAAAGTGATAGTGATGTGGTTAGTAAGTTATCATGGATTTACAAATGGGGTCTGGGGTTTTGGTACAAGTCTGAGGCTGCCAAATGCAGTGGATGGGTTTTGCTTTTGGTTTCATAGAGACTCTAGAGAGCTTTATCGGTGTCTCGGTTTGAAAATGAGGCCTTTTAGGGACCCATTTACAAGTGATCACGTGCGTGCGCATGGGCCTTGGTGTGTTCTTGAGTGTTGAAAACGAGTGAATGCTGGCTATGCGAGTGAATGGGTTACGTTGTGTAGGTTGTGGCCTCGGCGTAGCCATTTGCGCCCGCAAGCAAGCCTTAGGCACCCAAATTTGTCTTGATTGTGGGCTAGCCTTCATCGACTTCTTGGGCACCCAAATAGCTTTCACGTTAGCAGGAGAATTTCTGCAAGACTTCTTATTAATGTCGTGTTGTTGGTTACTAATAAGAGACTTAGCCCGTGTAGTTGGCGGGAGTGCAACCGGGTGTTCGCCTTTCCGTACCCACACTTGTTTCACTTGCTAGGACATTTTGCTGCGCAGGTACTTTTGATCTCGGACATAGGTAGTACTCTGCTTCTTCTGCCTTTGATCCACCTTTGGTTGCTGCCTCCTTCTGGCCTTTGGAAAAGAAGGGAGTTCCTTTGCATCCCTGACTCCTTTTTTGCGAATATCATTCCTCTGCAACACATAGTTTTGGACAAGAACAACATGGTCATCTTCATGTGTATTCCTGGAAGGACCAGGAGTCTGTGCCTTTCCTAGTTCCTTGGGTGCTCCATTTTCCAACTCTACTGTAATTCGACTATGATTGACCCAAACCTGAAGAAACCCACTTCTTAGGTTTAAGTTGACTGCTTGGTCATAGATCCAGTCTTGACCCAAGACAAGAGGTTCAGTGAGATCCTCGTCTTGACACACTAGTACTTTAACTGTCATAGCCTCATCATGAATGTAGAGGGGAAGTTCCACCTCGCCCATGCAAGGGGTTTCCACGCCTCCCAATCCTATGAGATATGCTTCCACAGGATTGACAGTTAACTGCAACTCTTCACAGTAAGACATTCTAATAGCACTCGTGGCTGCACCTGAGTCAATCAAGGCTCTTACAGTCCTTGCACTCTTTCCTTGTCCTATATCTAAGGTTACGAAAGGACGTCGATCAGTTATCCTATGTGAGCTTGTTCCTGCGATTGCACACCTTGCCATATGATATCCTTGATCTGCATAGTCATTTGTTCTAGGCTGATCTCTACCTTGCCTTCGTAATTTCATTTTTCGTATGCGCTCTAGGGCTTCTGCTTGAGCTTCTTCTCGAATTCGCTTTTCTTCCTCTTTGCGTTTCTTAGCAATGTTGAGTCGACTTAGCATTCCCTCTGTGAGAGGTTCCTGATACAACTTAACTCTCCATCCGCTAATATAGTTTGGGAGAACATCGCCTTCTAAAGTGGCTAGTTGCACGGCTCCACTTGTTGAGATTCTGTTAATGATCATGGGTCCATAGCCTCTCTTCTCTAGCTTCCTTGCATGTTGTTTCAATGTGTAGACTAAAACTAGATCTCCTGCTTTCAAGCCCTTTTCCTTCACATGGGCATCAAAGTATGCTTTCTGTCTCTTCTTAGCTGCATATATCCCTGCTGCTGCCCTCAGTCTTGTTTCTCCTAATCGTTCAAGGTCAAAAAGTCTAGAGGAGAGTTCATGACCCGTCCATTCGTGCTCTTGTGCTACTTTCAATGTAGGTATCAAGAAGTCCAAGGGGAGCACCGCGTTTTGGCCAAATACCATCTGAAAGGGGGTGGCTTGGAGTACCGTTTTGTAGGCGACTCGGTATGCCCAAACAACATGGTGTAGCTGTTTGTCCCAATCAGAGCGTTTAGTGTTCACTAATTTTGTCAGTACATTGCATAAGATCTTGTTGGTGCTCTCAGCCTGGCCATTCGCTTGAGGGTGATAGGGGGCAGACTTCTTATGTATTACCAAGAATTCTTGGAGCAGATTTTCAATCACTTCATTCAAGAAGTGAGTGCCTCTATCACTAACTAGCTCTATGGGTAGCCCGTATCTAGTGAACACATTCTCAAATAAAAACTTAGCAGTTGTTTGAGCATCATTCTTCGTTGTGGCTTTTACCTCCACCCACTTAGTTAGATAGTCTGTTGCAACAATGATATATTCTGCATGGGAACCCTTAGCTGGGGGATTAATAGGACCCACGAAGTCTATTCCCCACTTAGAGAACGCACGTCCACCCATCATAGGTTTCAATGGCATCTCATCTTTTCGTATAGGATACTGAGTTCTCTGACAGACATCACACCGTTTCACATAGGTATGGGCATCCATGTGAAGGGTAGGCCACCAGAAGCCCGCAAATAGTACTGCCTTGATCACCCGATCTGGTCCAAAGTGTCCTCCTGCTACACCTTGGTGAGCAGTTTCCAAGATCTTAAGATATTCACTCTCATGGACACACAGTCTCAGGTAACCATCTTTACCGCGTTTGTATAGATTATCACAAATGAGTGAGTAATCCAGGGCTTCTTGTTCTAAACTCCTTTTCCTAGCCAGAATCATGTCTGGAGGGAATGTGTTTGTCCTCAGGAAGGATACTAGAGGTTCGCTCCAATCTGGCACAATGGATACTTGATAAAGAGTAGCGTGTTCCACAGGTGGTTTAGTGCAACAGATTGGGCATTCCTTGCACAACTTTTGGACATCAGCTTCCATAGTTGGCCAATGCACTCCGAGTCTCTTTAGAGTCTGTAAAGTTCGTTGCTTTGAGTAGTGTTGCTCTAACGCACCTACATGTGCTAATTGCAACCATTTAGCGTACTCATCCTCTTCTACGCAACAGGCCAAGATCCCTTGATCTGTGTGCTTGTACATGCTTCCTGCCATGATGTGGTACTTTTGGGCTCTCACAACCTCCCTATTCCGTGTGTTCACCACTGGATGATTAGGCCCGTACGTCAATACTGGTACCAATGACTTAGCCCACTGCGGTACGACTTCCAAGTTAAACAAGTAAGCATCAGGAAGATCATCTGCTACTCTGTGTGGGGCTTCTCCCGACGTGAGCCTAGAGAGATGATCTGCTCTTAAATGAGTCCTACCTTTCCTCACCACAACCTCGAAATCATATTCCATTAGTAAGAGAAACCACCTCACTAATCTTCCTGTATTGCATGGTTTGTTAACGAGGTATAGCAAAGCCTGATGATCAGTAAAAAATTTAAACTTATTTGCAAGCAAATAGTGTCTAAATTTCTTAACTGCATATACCATGCCCAAGCCTTCTCTCTCCGTAGTGGTGTAATTTCGTTCAGCTGCATTCAACTGTCTACTGGCATAGGCAATTGGAAGATCCATATTACCTTCACCAGTAGGTTGTGCAAGCACACATCCAATGGCGTAATTGGATGCATCCACATGAACATGGAATGGCTTATTCCAATCTGGTGTGGTCAAGATTGGTGCTGAACATAATCGTCGTTTAAGCTCCTGGAAGGAATTCTCACATTCATCCGTCCACTCAAAGTTAGTCAGAAGTCTGTACATGGGCTTTGCAATGACAGCATACATGTGTATAAATCGTCGGTAATAACCACAATGCCCCATGAAAGCTTGTACTTCCTTGACATTTTTTGGCCTAGGTAGCTCTGCTATAGCTCTCACTTTCTCTTCATCAGTGGATATGCCATTCTTTGACACTATGTGTCCTAGGATCTTGCCTTGCCTGACCATAAAAACGCATTTTTCTGGGTTCAGGCAGACCTGATATTCTCTACATTTATCAAAGATTTGTCTGAGTTCGAGAATGTGGGTTTGTCTGATGTTGGAATGAGCACAAAGGTCATCAACATAGACTTCTAAGTTTTTCCTCAGGAACTCTTTAAATACATGGCACATCAGCCTTTGGAAGGTAGCTGGTGCATTGGTAAGCCCAAATGGCATTACTCTGAAGGCAAAAATGCCCCATTCTGTGGCAAAGGCTGTCTTATGCTGATCCTCTGGAGCTATGGCTACTTGATTGTAACCCGAAAATCCATCAAGGAAGCTGTACACTTCCTTGCCTGCCACTCTTTCTAAGAGATGTTCTGTGATGGGAAGCGGATAGTTATCTCGAATCGTGGCTGCATTAACCTTTTTCAAGTTAATGCACACACGAAGCTTGCCATTCTTCTTGGGCACCACTACGATGGGGGATACCCATTCAGTGTGCTCAATTTCATAGATAAATCCAGCTTCAACCAGTCTATCTATCTCTTCTTTGATCTTAGCAACGTAATTATCGTTATATGTGTAGGGCTTTTGCTTAGAGGGTTTAGCATCTGAGGTCATGGGGATGGTGTGTGAGCATATGTCAGGGTCAACACCTTTCAAATCCTTGTAACTCCAAGCGAACACATCTCTGTATTCTCTTAGCAAGGCAATTAATGCATGCTCTTCTTCCTCTGTTAGGTCATGGCCTATGTATGTGCATCTCTCCTCTCCTTCTTCTAGGGCTACTAATATTTTCTTGGTGGTTTCTTTGTTATCATAGGCCTCTCCTACTTGTGCCTCTCGTTTAGGCATTCTTATCATGACTCTCCTGTCATCTATCTCATATTTCTTAAAATTTTCTGGGACCTCAAACAAAGATTCTTCCTCTTCTGGTGAGACCTCTCTCTTCTTCCGTTTCTTTCCTTCTTCCTTTGGGGTCACATGTGTGGCTAATCTTACATCATTTGTAAGCTCTCCATGCCTCTGGGGTTGAAATTCTACTTCATGGAAGTATTCTTCATCTGATGCAAATGATGGGTCCATAATGATTGACTCTAGGTCGGAGTCACTTGCATCCTCAAAGGCATCAGGGCTAGGTTCGCATTCTTCTAGAACTGCCTCTCCCATGATTGGCTCTATGGAGAAGACTGAAATATCATAGCCATCCTCATCACAATGAGGTGTCCATTGTTCTTCATTGATGGCTACGTCCATTGTTGCTAGGATTTCTGCCCAGCCATGGGGTTCAAATTCCTCATCAGGAAAAACGACAGGTGCATAGGCTGGGTCTTGAATTGATCTATGTGTTTCTTTTGCACCTACCTCTCTGGCTTTCTCTCTCTTCTCTTCTTCTACTGCAACCTTGCACATCCATAAATGAGTGTCTTCATGCATCCATGAGGATCCAGACCCTATGGAATGCATAGATTCCGTGTCATCTTTGGCTCTATGGATGGGATTCCATTGGATAGGAGGGACATCTCTATGAGAGTAATCCTTGAGATTGACTTTGGTCGTAACACCTAAGTGTTGCAGGTACAAGGAATTAGTTCCCCAATCCTGTACCACTTGCAACTGTCGCATGAATGGTCGTCCCAAAATCATCTCATAGGCATGATTTTTGCTAAAGTCACATATAGCAAAGGTATGTTCAAACTCGACACCACAAGTGGTGAGAGTTATTCCTTCTAGCAATCCTAGGGGTCTCTCTATGTGACCATCGGCCATCTGAAATTTCATTCTCGTTGGCCTGAGTGCCGGCTTGCCCCAACGCTTCCATAGGGAGGTGGTGGCAATTGCAACTCCTGCACCTGAGTCCAAAATTGCCTTGGTGGTGTACTCCTGATAAGTAATGGGAAGATAGGTGTTCCCTTCTTCACCTTCACACATATCTCCTATCTTATCCAAGGGTATCTCTGGCACTGTCCTATGTGATCCTACCTGGGAACGAGGTTTTGCTATCTCAGGTACTTGTTTGGTTACATGTTCCCACGATTCAGGTCTAACCTTGAGTAGCTCTTCTAACTTGAGATTGCACTGCACGTTAGTGTTCTTCACTACCTCTGTGTTCCTAGGTATGACTGAATCTTCGTTTCTTACCATGACTGTGGGTGCTCTCATACACGTGGACTTTGCTTCCCATGGGCCTGTGAAATGGGGTAGCTCTTGTATGGAATTGGATTCAAAGTCCAATCTCTCGTGAGACTGAGTACTCTCATGTTCCCCGTAAATGGATGGGATGTCTTGTGGGAATTGGTCGTGTGCATCATCCACAAGTTCAAAGGGAGGGGCGACTTCACTTTCGTTATCCCATTTATCTTCTTGAATTTCTCGTAGGAAGTCTGGTGCAAACCGATTCATAGAAGAAGAAGTGTCTGGCTCCGTAGAATTAGGCACATAAGCAACCTGGGAAGGAGGGCTTATTCTATCGTTGGCTCTTTCCTCGCTCTCATAGATGTTTGGAGCACAAGCTTCCTGGGGAGGATTACTTATTCTATTACTTTTCCGAACAGGCTCATATGCTCCCTGAGAAGGAATGTAGGCAACCTGTGGAGGTACGTGAGCTTTCGAGGGAGGCTCATCTGCCTTTTGGGGGGAAAGATAAGCTTCTTGAGGAGGCACATAGGCTTCCTGAAGAGGCTGGCTTATCCGTTCTCTTGCCCTTTCCTTTCTCTGCGGGGCAGGTTCCTTTTCTGATTGTGCAATTAGCCTCTCTATTCTTTCTAGCAGTCCATCAAAATGTAACTGCGTCTTAGCTGAGCTAGAGATGTTAAAGAGGCGACTAGCTTCAAACATGGTCTGAGCCAATTCCACCATTTTGGCACAAATTTTAGTTCGTTCAAGCTCTAGCTCGGCTCTAGGGTAGCATTTTTCATGATCGGTTATGGTTGGCCCTTCTTGGATTCTGGCCTGATATGCTTTAAGCATCATATTAAGGTCTTCGGGAGTGGGATCTGCTAGGACTGATCCTACTCTAGGGGGTGGTGGGTTTAGGTGAGGTGGGTTGGGAGGTGGCTGGTCGGATGGTGATGGGAAAGGTGGTGGTGGGGTAGTGTGAGAGGGAGTTTGAGATGTGAGTTCAGTTATCCTGGCTTTGGTTTCTCTTATGCTTTCCTCAAGTTCACTTATCTTTTTAGCCCATTGTCTTTTCATTCTTTCTCGACTATCTTTCCACGCTCTAGTCCTTTTCTTAGTTATGCTCTCAGTTTCACTAGCTGTTGGGCTCTTTTCCTGGTCTACCCCTTAGTTTTGCTGCAATGCTTGAGCTCTAGTGACTACCTGTACCGGAGCAGTAGAAGTGAAACTTCCTGTGGAGTCTACCACTAATCCAATAACGTTGATAGGCGTGATTTTTGGCATATTATTGGGGTTCTTTGGGCAATCTCGTAAGAGATGCTCTTTTCCACAATCTTGGCAAAAGCCTTGGATCGTCACTGACTGGGGTTGTGTAGGTGGAGGTAAGGGACAATCACGAATGAAGTGATCTCCTTGGCATCTGTAGCACGGTCCTCTTGGGAATGGAGGTCTTACCTGCCTAGGTTGAGGCCTAGGGTTGGGGTTTGCATACATGACGTTTGTGTAATTGGACTCCCAACTAGGTTCACTCGGCTCTTCACTATAGTAGGACTCATCATGTTCTGGAGACTGCATGTAGTACGCCTGGGGACTATCAACATGTGTAGAATCAAAGCTATGGTCACTCGGGTCACTTTCAGAAATCAAGGGTGTCACAGGGACTATAGCTGTATTCAGGTTTTCTTCTGCAACAGCATACTTTACCGGAATCACATTAGCTAGGGCAGGGGGTTGTTGAGCTAACATTGGCTGAGGTCTTTGTTGGTTTTGGTATTGTGGTTGATAATTTTGTTGTGGCCTGCCATATGGCTGTGGAGGGTACTGGTTCTGGTATCTTCCTTGTTGCGGGTATGGCTGAGGGTAGGGTTGCCTAACTGCCTGCTTGTTGTATGGGCAATCTTGTGCGGTGTGATTGGTGTATCTCCGTTCTATGGTGCAGTACTGGCTACTAGGATTTACTTGGGGCTGAGCCATAATGGGGCAGACATTCGCCATGTGGTCACCACCACACGTATAGCACCTTTTCACAGGGGCAAACCTTGGAATTTGTTTGCTAGAGACGCCTAGTTTTTGGGCCACCTTCTCTGCGAGTTCCTCAATTGATGTGGATTGCGTGGAAGAGTGACTAGATGCACTATCTGAATCTTTGTAGATTTTGGAAAGCTCTAGTTCTTCCCCTAGGTTATCTTCAATGTCAATGCACATGCGTACACACTCTTCTATAGTCCTAGGGTCCTTCAGATACACATAGGATCTCAATTTCGTACTCAGCAATCCATCCAAGAATAAGGCTACTTGTTTAGCTAGTGTAGGTAGCTCCGAAACAGGGCATCTTTCAAGATATTGCCTAAATCTTCTTCCTGCAAGTCTCACGGTCTCTTGAGGGGTTTGCTTGAAGCTGTGAATCAGTGAGGAGGTATTGTGTCTTATGCCACTCTTAGAGAACTCTACGATGAAAGCCTCTAGGAGTTGGTCTATGCTCCTGAACTGTCGCTCATCCAATGGCTGAAACCATGTAAGTGCTGTGTTCCTAAGGGTTAGACCGAAGGCATTGTACTGCGTGAATAGATCCTCCACCTGTTCAGCTCTCAAGACTTGCTTGAACTCCGCCACATGATCATAGGGATCTCCTGTGCCATCAAAGTAATTCTTCATGGACTTAACTAGTTGGGTCAGTCTCAGAGTTCTTGTGTGCTCTCTAGGTCTCGGCAGAGGGAATCCATCCACGTTTCTCTGATTCCGGTGAGCCCTAAGTATCTCTGGCTCTACTCTATTCGTCTCCGTCCTCGTTCTTTCTCTGCCCACGGGGTTGGCAAAGCTTACTTCTGGTCTATCTCTACTTCTGTCTCTTTGAGTTCCATGAGCTTGGGATGTTCCAGCTCCAGGGTGACCATAGGATACATTCAATCTTGGTTGGGGGAAAATGAATTCACCCTTCCAAGTGTAAGCATGCCTATCATTTTCTGTCACCACAAAGATCCTTTCCGAAGTGTGATCTAAGTAGGTCACTCTACCTGGGCTATCCGGATCCTTAAACTCATAGATCATGATAGTTCCTATATCAGTTGGCTGATTAGATTTATATCTCCAAAAGGCTTCGTCAGTTTCTCGATTGAGGAGCAACTCTATGCTCTTGTTGTCTTGGGGAATCCACTCTGGTGTGATAATCCTAGTGAGAACCGATTTTCCTCGAGGAGTTCTAGGTTCTGCACCCATGTTTCCTTGCTCCAGGTCACCTAAATCTGCTTCGGGGATCACATTTCCAAATTCGTCCGTCCTATCGGGGTGACTGGTGACTACGTATATGGTTCCTTCTTTGTCCGAGTATGCTCCATTTTCAAACTTGACAGCTGGGTGCTCTAATCCAATGGATTGATCAGGATTCCTAATCTGTACCACAGATCTTCCTAGGCCGTCCTCATAGATGCTAGCACCTAATCGGTTGGTCCTAAGGTATTCCAACTGCGTTTTGTAAGGGCCTTCTACCCTGTGCAAGTAAGGCACTCTTGAACTTCCCGTAGGTCTGTCCATGCCTTGAGACATCTCTGATTCACTGGTATCAGAGCTAGGGTATGCAATTGGTGACTCAACTGCTGGGCCCACGACCTAGCAGTGTGGTTGACACTCGCCTCTGAAGACCTAAGGCTTTGTCTCTCCCTTACTAGATGTCGTCCTGATCTAAGGTTCATATGCCTAGTTAAGTAGCCCGATTTTTGCCCAGAGTACAACCTCGTTTCTGAATCCTTGTATCAATTACTTAATTCCTTTTTTATGTTGATTATCGTGTTTATACTCTTGTCTGATATCACGTCGTTAGGAATACTTGAGTTTAATTTCGCACTTTAGTTTGATCGTTTCACGTTAGGTTCTTTTCCTTTAAGGTTGCCGTCCACACACACAGATTATCTCTTAACTTGAACTTGATTTCTTAGATAGTCTTTGATTTATCTCGTGTCTATCGTTGCCTGGAATTACTTCTAACACTACCCGCACTTAGCCTAAACTAAGAATTGACAGAGGGTGTTGCGGGTTTTCCAACCTTGAGTTCCTTTCCTTGAGTTGTTGCCCTGGTGTGCCCAGGACGCGTGTTCCCAAGCCTGCACTTACTCTTGCTTCGTGTACCCTTCGATGCTCTCAAAGGACTTGTAAAAGGCCCAAGATTAGCTCAAGACTTAAGTTCAAAAGACAGAACCAATCACTTTCATTCATGTGACACCACCAATTTGCACTATGACTTTTTGGAAAATAATTCTAGGGATCCCTGAATTTTGTTCCCCCTGGGTATGGTCAACTTCAAAACACCCTATCTGAAAATCAATGCACTGAATCAATGCCGCGAGCTTTCTGACAAGCCCTAGAGCTCAAAAAATGGATTTCGTATGAAAAAGTTATGACCGTTCAGGGTTTTGTAGTTAAAACAGGATTCAAAACAGGCTAACAGGTAAACAGGAATTCTCGAGTTACTTGTGGCACGGCCTCGCGATGCAATACTATACCCTAGTGTTTGCCCCACACTTAGCCAAAATTGAGACCACTATTTTTTCCCAAAAAATTTGACCTAATTTGCCCTTCTAACGTGTTCGCAAAGTCTATCGATCGCGATTGACAGGTCAGTCGCGATTGACGTGTCGATCGCAATTGACAGGTCCGTCGTGGCTGTCAGTCGCGATTGACGTGTCGATCGCGATTGACAGGAGCTCCAAAAAGTCAATCAATCGTGGTCAAACAGTCGTTGACTCTGTCGATCGCGATTGATGTGTCGATCGCGATTGACAGGTCGGTCGTGAGTCTGTCCGTCGTGGTCAAACCGTCGTTGACTCTATCGGTCGCGATTGATGTGTCGGTCGCGATTGACAGGTCAGTCGTGAGTCTATCCGTCGTGGTCAAACCGTCGTTGACCGTGTCGATCGTTGACTGTGTCGGTCGTTGACCCTGTCGGTCGCGATTGATGTGTCGATCGCGATTGACAGGTCTGTCCGTCGTGGTTTGTCGATCGCGATTGACGTGTCGATCGCGATTGACAGAAATCTGTGGAATTTCAAAAAACTAAACACATTTTTGGGAAGCTCTAGGCCTGTAGGTCATGGATATGCACTTTGTTTAGCAAATAGACCCACTTTTATGTCGGTCGCGATTGACAGAACCCGGCGACACACAGACAGTTACTTCGAATTCCGTACCTGCGCAGCGTGCTGGGGATGGTGATACAGCCTGTACCTGCAACACAGCTCAGAAAACATGCAAAAACAGCACACACAATTTCGCTCTCTTGCTCTCTCTCACAAGGGAAATGAGGGAAATGAGGTGGAGATGGTGTTATGATAAAAAAACAGAAATTTTCGCGATGATGGAGATGGAGGTGGGAGATGGTGATAATGACGATGGTGATGAAGATGGTGAAGAAAGTAAAAGAAAATCGATGAGAGTGAAGAAAATACCTACAACTCCAACACGTCAACTCTACGTCTTACCATCACACGCTCGTCCTCAAAGCTCGATCCCCGGCAACTACGCCAAAATTTGGTGTAGCTCAGTGATGAGTAGCACCTCCTTTAATGTCAATCCGGGAAGACGTGAGGATGGTATGAAGACCTCGAGCAAGTGGAGGCACAAGTGCGTGAGTGAGAAGCACACAAACATGCACACACATACACACACACGCGCACACACGGCAAGACAAAGAGTGAGAAGCAATGGAGTTCTTAGATTACTTTCAAAAAGCTCTTACAAGTTTGTTTCAATTACAATCTAACCTCAAAAATGAGCTCTCTAGCTCCTTTTATAGTTTTTGACTAGCTTTGGCCCTGTCCAGACCTAGTGTCCGGCCTAGTTAAAAATTAGGTTCCAGGGCTTATTTGAGGGCTCAAACGAGATCTAAAAAATGCGAAAATTGGCAGATAGATACTTCTAAAGCTCCTCAAGCTCAAGGACTCCTTGGCTTGCACAAAATGGAGCTACAAAAAGATGAAATGGTATTTACAATGGTGTTTAATGATGAGAATCACTTTTAATTGGTGTAGAGGTTTTGAAAAATTAAGGTTGCCTTAGTGCTAAATCTGCGTGAATGCTCTTACGTACTTCTTCCTGAAGAAAATTATTGGCCTATTTTCCAGATCTTCGTTGACTCCCTTGTCTGCTTGTGCCTTCTCTCCCTTCTGACTCTCTTCTCTGACTGCCATGCCTCGTTAGCCCTTCAGTCCTTTGTCCGCTGCTAACAACATAGTCTGAAGTTAGTTTAACAACATTGGATAAAGATTCAAATGTGTTTACGACTAGAAACACTTTAGCCAAGGAAATTAGTGAAGGAGAAAAAACACCTTGTTTTGGGAAGATTCGACACATTCCGGTGATATTTCGGTAACAGTTGCTGAAAGATTGCAGTTTTCCGGTGACGGTTTACCATTTCTCGATGAATCTTCAGCCCAGTCACCGCTATTGGGAGTAAGTTTTCCTACATTCGACATCAAGAAGGAAGGTAGCATGTTCAAAACCGAGATTCGAAACATACTGAACAAGATTATCGAACCAGAAAGTGCACAGGCTGACGATACAGACTCCAATAGTTCAGATATTGAGACCCGGGATACATAAGATCGACACAATACAACCACCAGAGCCATGAACGGGCAACAACAACAACAGCAGCAACAACAACAACTATGCCCACCAAGACCGACTCCAACCGGAGTAACGTACACCAAATTTGGTGGATTCCCAGGAGATGACCCGGATGCTCATGTACGCACATTTGAGATAAGTTACGCAGTGCTCAACCATCCACCTGATCCGGCGTATAAGGCTATTGTTTTCCAATCGACATTGGTGAACGAAGCAGCTAGATGGCTTACAAAATATGATATTAACCATTTCGACACTTATGAAGCAGTAAGAGATGCCTTTTTGCAGAGATTCAGGCTAAAGAAGAATCCAGCCGAAATTTTTGACTACCTGCAAAACAATAGACAGAAGATAAATCAAACAGTACAGGAATACGCCACGCTATTCAGGACTCATTTGAGGCAGTTACCACCAGCACATGCCAACCTACCGGATGACGTTATTACTCAATGGTTTATCAATGGCTTGACTCCACAACTTAAACAGATTATGATCATATGCTGTGTAGGAGCTATGACGCTAGATGCAGTGATTGCAATGGCTTTATAGCTGGAAAACAAGGTTGGAGGATTTACAGAAGATCTGGAGTGGTTAAAAGCAATTAGAAATATCGCCGAAGACCCGACCAAACAGATGTATTGTACTACATGCAAGAATTCAGGCCATACTAGTGCCACTTGTGCACTTAATCAGCTGTTTTGTGCTATCTGTAACACTACCGGACACACCACCGAAAACTGCGCATACAATGCCAAAGTGCAGGGAACAGCAACTGTCAATGCAATTATACAAGAACCACGGCAGCCAACCAATCACTATGTACCTCCGCAAATGAGAAACAACCAGCAACAAGGATATCGAAATTACAGAGGACAGAGAAATAATAACTACAATGCAAACCGCTGGCAAGCCGGACCAACACTGGAAAATCCCAATTTGCCACCACCGCGCTGTCATTTCTGTGGTGAATTTGGCCACATTAGAAGATTTTGTAAGGATGCAGCTGAGTATGATCAGAGGAAGAAAGAACGTCAAAACCCAATGGCTAATATGGTACAAATCACACCAGTAGAAACGCACGCTGTAGTAATTCAGACCCGATCCGGTAAATAACTGCAACCAGCAGTAGAAATATTTGAACCAGGCATACGCGAACAACAAAGGATGTATGATAAAGCTAGTCAATGGACCAACGCTGAACCTCCAGTCTTCCCATATCCTATTCCGGTGACCCAGACTCCGTTAACCAAGGAAGGAACACAACAACAGGATTCTAATTCAGCAGCAGGCACATCATCTTCAGCAGGCGCATCATCTTCAGAATCTGTGGAAAATACAACCCAATCACAAAAGGCCTGGGAAATTTTATCTAAAGCATCCATCACTCTTCCTCTGGGCCAATTACTTGCACTAGTACCGAGATTTCGACAACAATTCCAACAGCAGTTCAGTCCTATGCGTTCTTGCATTCCAGCAACAGCAACAGTGCAACCGGAACCTGATTCTACGGTCGATCATTCAGTTCCTTTAATTACGGTATGGTATAAAAATCATAAAATCACACAGGTACTAATTGATGGAGGATCTGGTGTCAACATTGCTACTGCTGCACTGTGTAAAAAGTTAGGATGGACCGAAATTGAACCAGTTCAATTTTTTGTCAGAATGGCCGACCAGTCAAGAGTCCATCCCGTAGGACTTGTACGAAATGTACCAATAACTTTACAAGGTACAACTTTTAAAATGACCTTTTTCATACTAGAATTACCAGAATCCACCCTTGATTATAATCTCCTTTTCGGCCGACCTTGGCTGAAGCACGCTAAGGTGATACAAGATTAGTCTGCACAGGAACTCACTTTCAGAGACAATAATCGTAAATACGTTGTAAAATTAGATGCTATACAACCGTGCGAGTTGCATGCTAGACCGTATTTTGCGGAACCAATCCATATGCTAGATGGGTTGTCAGATGATGAAGAAGAAGAGTTTCTGAAAAATAACATTGACTTGATCTCCCTAGGAACTGTTGATCTACAATCTGTTGTAGATAATTGGAATCCTTCAGTTTGTACGGTGATGACTGTAACAGAAAAAGATATGAAAGAAGATAAGGCTACCATAGATGACGCTGATCTACAACAACTTTTTAAGCCAGCTGAGAATACAGAGAAGCCTCGACAATTTTATGTTCCAAAAGATCAACTGACCACTTAGAATTTAGGTGATGAAGAAAATCCACGACATGTTAAGATAAAGGAGAGCTTACCAGAATTATTTCAAGCAGATCTAATCCAACTACTTCGAGAATTTTCTGATGTATTTGCATGGGATTACAAAGATATGAAGGGTTTGGATCCGCGCATCTATCAACACAGGGTCATGTTGAAGCCGGAAGCAAAACCACTTAAGCAACCCACCTACCGGATGAATCCAAACTATGCATCACAGGTAAAGGCAGAACTTGATAGGCTACTCAAAGTCGGATTTATTGTACCAGTAGAACATGCTGAATGGATCTCACCAATTGTTATTGTCCCTAAAAAGAATAAGCAGTTACGAATATGTGTAGATTACCGGAAATTGAACGCAGCTACAATGCCTGATCCATTTCTGCTCCCTTTTCTTGACACAATGCTTGATAGAGTAGCAGGACATGAAATGTATTCATTCTTAGATGGGTATAGTGGGTATAATCAAGTTAGAATGGCTGAACAGGATATACCGAAGACCGCCTTCATTACCAACTGGGGTGTTTTCGCATGTACTGTTATGTGGTTTGGATTAAGGAATGCCCCAAGTACGTTCCAAAGGTGTATGCAAGAAATATTTTCTCCTTACATTACCTCTTTTATGCAAGTATATCTTGACGATTTTTCAATTTTCGGTAAGATGATAGCAACCTGTTCCATTTACGATGCTGCTTTGAAAAGTGCAGAGAATACAGACTCTATTTGAACCCAAACAAATCCGTGTTTGCGGTTTCATGTGGAAAGCTACTTGGTCACATTGTATCTGCACAGGGCATACAGGTGGATCCAGATCAAATCACAGCTGTGTTAGAAGCACCTGTACCCACTACACCTAAGGAAGTAATGCGCTTTATGGGCCAAGTAAGATGGCATGGTCGGCACTTGCGGTGGCTTGCTCATTTTCCAATACCACTGAACCGATTGATAACCAAGACCCCTCGACAATTTGACTAGACCCCGGACTGTCAAACTACTTTTGATCGTCTAAAGGGATTACTAACACAGGTTCCAATCTTACAGCCTCCTGACTGGAATCGCCCATTTCATGTATTTGTTGATGCTTCAGATATAGCAATAGGAAGCGTTCTAATGCAACAAACTGATAAGTGGTTCAGACCAGTGTACTATGCAAGTCGAAGATTAGCCCCTGCTGAAAAGAATTACTCTGTAACAGAGAGAGAATGTCTAGGTCTAGTATATTCTGTCAAGAAATTCAGACATTATTTGCTGGGCCGTAGATTTACTTTTCATGTAGATCATGCTGCACTTGTCTATCTAGTTCGGCAGCAGCATCTAGGTGGTCGATTAGCTCGATGGGTTCTACTATTACAAGAGTTTGACTACGAAGTTATTCATCGGCCAGGCAGTTCACATGCCTTAGCAGATTTTCTCTCTCGCTTAGATTCCGGTGAAGCTCCGGTCGGTATAGATGACACAACACCGGCAATTTATACCTCTGAACCAACTAATGATGAAATTACAGACCCACCTATGCCATCTACATATTATGATGAGATCTTAACCTTCCTCACTGATGGATACCTTCCTACTCAGACTTCTCCTGCAATACGTAGGAAAATTTCAGTTTTCAGTCGCCGATTTCGGTTGATTGCTGGGGAATTATACTATATAGATCACACTGGAGTTTTACTTCATTGTATTCCACCACATGAAGTTAACTCAATCATTAATTTGGCTCACTCAATTCCTTCCGGTGGCCATTTTGCTGCAGACTTAACACACCGGAAAATTCTGCAAAGTGGTCTTTGGTGGCCTACTATGTACAGGGATGTATCACAGTTTGTCAAACAATGTGATAGTTGTCAGAGATCTGGACAGCCCCTGCAACGTCATCTTTTTCCTTTACAACCTATCTTGCCATTAGAGCCTTTTCAGAAGTGGGGTCTAGATTTCATTGGCCCTATTACACCACCAGCAATCCTCAGTAATAATCGTTATATTTTGACATGTACTGATTATGCTACCAGATGGGCAGTAGCCTGGGCTTTACGATCTGCCATAGCTGTTGCGGTAGCTAAGTGTCTACTGAAGGATGTCTTTCCACGTTTTGGTTTACCACTGGAACTTGTTACAGATCAAGGCACTCATTTTGTCAACAATTTAATGAAAGTACTCACACATTCGTTTCAGGTCACACATAAATTTAGTTCATCATATTATCCTCGTGCAAATAGTTTGACTAAGAGTACAAACAAAACCTTGTTGAATATGCTTCGAAAACTCATTTTAGAAGCACCGGAAAGATGGGATCAACTGCTATCTGCAGTATTATGGGCATATCGGACTACATACAAGGTAACAACAGGATTAACCTTTTCAAACTAGCTTATGGATTAGAAGCAATAGCACCGATGGAGATAGTTATACCAAGTTTACGAGTAGCAATCACCCAGAAACTGCTACCTGAAGAATCACTGTCATTTCGGTTGGATACACTTAGAGAATTAGACGAGCATCGATGGCACAGTTTTTTGACTATGCAGGAAGTACAGCTAAGACAAGCTCGAACACATGATCGATATCTAAAGACTCCAATTTTTTCGGTGGGACAACTTGTACTCTTTTACAATGCAAAGTCGAATCGCTCTGCTGGAAAATTCAAGTTACGATGGTTTGGTCCCTACCGGATTTCTAAACAAGTGGGCCCAACAACTTTTTGGTTGACTACATTGACCGAAATTCCTCTTCCGAAATTCATCAACGGTTCGAAGCTGCGGTCGTATCAACACACATCTAACCCACACTGAACGTTTCACTTAGCTGCGTTTTTTTTGGCGTTCTCTTTTCTTTATTTTCTTTTCTTTTTTGGCATGCTTAATAAAATAAGTCTGTAAATATCCGCGTTTTGTTAACTAATTATGTCCACAGCCGCCTTGCCCTTGCCAGCTACTCACGCATGCACACCGAAGTTAAGAATTATCATTTCAATACCGCGCGATGATTAGTCATCCTTGATTGCTCTCCACTACAACGCATCTACTTAACCTTTTCTGTTTTTCCGAAAATCGCTATTGTGTTTGTGTGATTTGTGCTCTGTGTGCTTACCCTGTGCTCTGCGTGCTTGTGCTTACTGTCTCTGTGTGCGCCATGGAAGCTTTGGCTAACTATGCCGCCTTCCGTGATGGACTCCCTGCCGACGTAGGAGAGTTCCTGCGCATTCGTGGGCTTAACAACTTCGCTGAACTGCCTTGGCATTCAGTGGAGTCCCACCCATTCTTCACCCAGATCATTTCCGCCATCGCCAACACACCTGCCACCGAGCAGAGTTGGCTGATCACCTCCCTCCCATCCCGTACACTTATCACCTTCCAAGCTTTTGCAGAAGCGTTTAGACTCCCTTCGTAAGGTCGGGAAAATGGCCCGAGTCTACCAGTCGCACGAATGATAGAACTTTTTCCTAGGTATTCCTCAAACGAGTATGCAATCCTGTGTCGACCGGAACCAGAAAGATCAGCCCTCCAATTCTTAGTAGCTATTCTCAATCTACAGAAACGCACCTATGGAATATCCCATCCCTTCTACTCCGCCATAGATTTAGCTGCTCAAGAACCAGTAAACTTCGCATCATTTTTCTTCCACCGCATTCACCGACAGTGCGTATCCATTATTAAACAGGTGAACAAAGGAGGCATGTCAAGGTCCAGGTTGCTGCACATCCTGTCCTTTCTTTTTCCAGCAATACTCGCAGCACAACCACCACCCCGAGGGCCTGTTCTAAGACATGAGGAATCTGTACAATTATGGGACGATGAGGAAGAAGATGAAGAGGAGCTAAACCAACTCTTCCACAGAAAGAGGATCAGAATCAGTTCTTTTGAGAGCGAAGCACAGGGATCAGCCAAAGAAAACAAAGATGAAGAAGAAGCAAAACATGACGAAGAAACATTCCACGACACCGCAACATCGATGCAGCATGAATCCTCTGCACAAATTACCCAACTCCAAGCTCAACTTGCAGAACAACAGAAAGTTGATGAACAAAGAGATGCCGCACTAGCAGATCTCAACCAAAAGGAAAAGCTATTAAGTGAAGCACAGGCCGAAAACAGTCAATTGAAGATCGAGCTAAAGGATAAAGAAGATGCCAGAATAGCGTTAGGTAATCTATTGGAAGAGACCAGAGTCCAACTCAACAAACTGGTGCAGCAAAACAAAGAACAGCAGAGCCAAGCTAAGCTAACAGAAGAAGAACTTCAAAGGACAAAAGAAAATCTATCAGATGTCAACAATATGCTCAAGCATTATTTGACCAAGGAAGCTCATACACAGAAGCTAATTTCAGATCTCAAACACGAAAAAGAATCATACTCAAGAACAGTAAACTTTCAAATTCAAGAAATCGAAAGAAGAGAGAATCAACTGGAAAATCAGAAGGAAAGAGTACAAAAGATGGAGCAACACATTGCCGAAATGAAGACATCCAAAGATGCGGCGCTGGCAAACAAATTTTACTTACAGGAAGCCTTTCTGCAGACCCAAGCAGAAATTTTGCTCAATGAAGCCATAGCTCTAAGTTCGGTACGAATAGATGCACAGTTAATAGAACCGAACACCCTAAAATAGTTATTAGAAACTCTAAAGAAAAAGATCACCCGAACCTTTAGATTAGCTAGAAATATGTACTTAGAAGGTATTATAGAAGAGCAATAGTTTTGTAAAACCTACGGGTTCGAGTCCACCGTGCGTGCCAGAGTGTTAGCGGCCGTCGGATTGGGAATGTGTAACTGAATCTTGTTTGCACGAGTGAAAAGCTGTTACAAACAGTTTGTAAAAAAGTTATATAAATCAAAGAAAGGCGCGCCAGTGACGGTTCCGGGATGGATCGCCAGACTGTCTGTTTGGGTGACTGAGCGGGTCGTTACTGTAGTGTCTTTTTGCTTAATCTCCAGTATTCTGAGTTCATGTTCGTCTCTTGTCTTGTCTGCCGTCGACATCTGTTCTGTTTGTTAACTTCATAAACGTTCGAAGGATCACTAGACTGTCTGTCTGAGTGATTGGTCTGTAGCATTACTGTGTGTTGAGTTGAGTAATCTAGAGTATCTTGGCGACTTTTGAGTATTCTTTGTGTATCTGTGTTTCTACTTATCGGTTGTCTGATGGTATCCATGACGATTGTGAGTCTCGGCAGCTCGCGTATCGAGTTGTTTCTTTCTTGAAATGTTCTGCAAATATGTGGCGAAGTCTGTGCAGTCGTGGTAACTCTTCTGGTATCCGTGCTGTCTTAAGTTGTCTGTAGTATCTAGGTTCAGGTTCCATACGGTAAGGTTTAGGCTACAGTAAAGATTCCTTGGATTGCGTACTGAATCTTCAGTACGGTGTATCTGAACACTGGGACTTTCTGTGTCTTCGGATATTGGACGGAGTGTGGTATCCAGTCTGTGAAGGTTGAACGAATACTCTTGTTCTGTTATGTTCAGCAAGTTACGTGCAGATGCAACATAGCATCTTAGTGTATTCGGTACACGTGGTTGAGCTAAGACTATGAACGGTAATGTCTAAGTACAACAGATTTTTGATAGAGCTCTCAGCATTAGTATATCGCTGGGTGTGAGCAGTGAGTTTGGGAACTAAGTACAGGGCCTCTGTCTAACAGACCCCTTCCACTCCCAAGAACCCAAGAATCGTTTAAACGCACTTCTGTCAGTTAGAAGAATAAACAGCGTTTAACAAGAGTCATGATAAGAATGTCTAAACGAGAGGCACAATCAGGAGAGGCCTATGATAACAAAGAAACCACCAAAAAAATAGTGGTATGCCTAGAAGAAGGAGAAGAGAGATGCACGTACATAGGCCATGACCTAACCGAGGAAGAAGAGCATGCCACTATTCGAGATAATTATCCACTTCCTATCACGGAGCATCTACTAGAAGGGGTAGCAGGCAAGGAAGTGTACAACTTCCTTGATGGATTTTCGGGCTACAATCAAGTAGCCATAGCTCCAGAAGATCAGCATAAGACAGCTTTTGCCACAGAATGGGGCATATTTGCCTTTAGAGTAATGCCATTTGGGCTTACCAATGCACCCGCTACCTTCCAGAGGCTGATGTGTCACGTGTTTAAAGAGTTCTTGAGGAAGAATTTGGAGGTCTATGTTGATGATCTCTGTGCTCATTCCAACATTAGACAGACACATATACCTGAACTCAGACAAATCTTTGACAAGTGTAGAGAGTATCAAGTCTTCCTGAACCCAGAAAAGTGTGTTTTCATGGTCAAGCAAGGCAAGATTCTAGGACACATAGTGTCAAAGAATGGCATATCCACCGATGAAGAGAAAGTAAGAGCCATAGCCGAGTTAGCTAGGCCAAAGAATGTCAAGGAAGTACAAGCTTTCATGGGGCATTGTGGTTATTACCGACGCTTTATACACATGTACGCTATCATTGCCAAGCCTCTGTACGGACTTTTGACCAACTTTGAGTGGACTGATGAATGTGAAAACTCCTTCAATGAGCTCAAAAGAAGATTGTGTTCAGCACCAATCTTGACCACACCAAATTGGAATAAGCCTTTTCACGTTCATGTAGATGCATCCAATTATGCTATTGGGTGTGTACTCGCACAACCTACAAGCGAAGGTAATATGGATCTTCCAGTTTCCTATGCTAGTCGACAGTTGAATGCAGCTGAACGGAATTATACCACCACTGAACGAGAGGGATTAGGCATGGTATATGTAGTTAAAAAGTTTAGACACTATTTGCTTGCAAATAAGTTTAAATTTTTTACTGATCATCAGGCATTGTTGTACTTGGTAAACAAGCCATGCAATACCGGTAGATTAGTAAGATGGTTTCTCTTGCTAATGGAATACGACTTTGAGGTTGTGGTAAGAAAAGGCAAGACTCACTTGAGAGCAGACCATCTCTCTAGGCTCACATCGGGAGAAGCCCCACAAGGAGTATGAGATGACCTTCCTGATGCTTACTTGTTTAATCTGGAAGTTGTACCTCAGTGGGCTAAGCCATTAGTGCCAGTATTGACATACGGTCCTAACCACCCAGTCATAAACACTCAAGCTAGAGAAGTAGTAAAAGCCCAGAAGTACCATATCATGGCAAGAAGTATGTACAAACAGACAGATCAAGGGATATTGGCTTGTTGTGTGGAAGAGGACGAGTACGCAAAATGGTTGCAATTGGCACATGTAGGTGCATTAGAGCAACACTACTCAAAGCAAAGAACCCTACAGACACTAAGGAGACTCGGAGTGCATTGGCCTACTATGGAAGCCGATGTCCAAAAGTTGTGCAAGGAATGCCCAATCTGTTGCACTAAACCACCTGTGGAACATGCCACTCTATATCAAGTGTCCATAGTGCCAGATTGGAGTGAACCATTAGTCGATTTCCTGAGGACGAGAACATTCCCTCAAGATATGACACTGGCCAGACGAAGAAGTCTAGAACAAGAAGCCCTAGATTAGTCACTCATTGGTGATAATCTATACAAGCGTGGTAAAGATGGTTACCTGAGACTATGTGTCCATGAGAGCGAATATCTCAAGATCTTGGAAGCAGCTCACCAAGGTGTAGCAAGAGGACATTTTGGACCAGATCGGGTGATCAAGTCAATACTATTTGCAGGCTTCTGGTGGCCGAACCTTCACATGGATGCACATACCTATGTGAAACGGTGTGATGTCTGTCAGAGAACTCAATACCCTATACGCAAGGATGAGATGCCACTGAAACCCATGATGGGTGGATGTGCATTCTCTAAGTGGGGAATAGACTTCGTAGGTCCTATTAATCCCCCGGCTAAGGGTTCACATGCTGAATACATCATTGTTGCCACCGACTATCTAACAAAGTGGGTAGAGGTAAAAGCTACAACAAAGAATGATGCTCAGACAACTGCTAAGTTCCTATTTGAGAATGTGTTCACAAGATACGGGCTACCTATAGAGCTGGTAAGTGATAGAGGCACTCACTTCTTGAATGAAGTTATTGAAAATCTGCTCCAAGAATTCTTGGTAGTACACAAGAAGTCTGCTCCCTATCACCCACAGGCTAATGGGCAAGACGAAAGCACAAACAAGATTCTATGCAATGTGCTTACCAAATTGGTGAATAATAAACGCTCTGATTGGGACAAATAGCTACACCATGCTGTTTGGGCATACCGAGTGGCCTATAAAACGGTACTCCAAGCCACACCCTTTCAGATGGTATTTGGCCAAAATGCGGTGCTACCTTTGGACTTCTTGATTCCCACATTGAGAGTAGCACAGGAGCATGAGTGGACGGGTCATGAACTCTCTTCGAGAATTTTTTACCTTGAACGATTAGGTGAAACCAGACTAAGAGCTCCAGCAGGAATATATGCAGCTAAGAAACGACAGAAGGCGTACTTTGATGCCCATGTTAAGGATAAATGATTAAAGGCCAGAGACTTAGTTTTGGTATATACTCTGAAACAACATACGAGAAAGCTAGAAAAACGTGGTTACAGACCTATGATCATCAACAGGATTTCAACTAGTGGAGCAGTACAACTAGCCACTTTAGAAGGCGATATTCTCCCTAGCTACATAAGTGGATGCAGAGTCAAGTTATATCAAGAACCTCTCACGGAGGAAATGCTCAATCGACTCAACACTGCCAAGAAACGTAAAGAAGAGGAAAAACGAGTTCAAGAAGAAGCTCAGGCAGAAGCCTTGGAACGCATCCGAAAAATGAAGATGAGAAGACAAGGACGAGATCAGCCAAGGATAGATGACTATGCGAACCCAGGATATCATATGGCTATGTGTAAAGTCTCAAGTGTAAGCCCCCATAGAATAGTTGACCGACGTCCTTTTGTAACCTTGGAGATAGGACAAGGAAAGGGTGCAAAGACTGCACGGGCCTTGATTGACTCAGGTGCAACCACTAGTGCCGTTACTCTTACTGTCAAGAATTGAAGTTAAAAGTCAATCCTATAGAGGCATATCTCATAGGATTGGGAGGTGTGGAAACCCCTTGCATGGGCGAGGTGGAACTTCCCCTCTCCATTCAAGATGTTCTAATGACAGTTAAAGTACTAGTGTGTCAAGATGAGGATCTCACGGAGCCTCTGGTCTTGGGTCAAGACTGGATCTATGACCATGCAGTCAACTTAAACCTAAGAAGTGGACTGATTCAGGTATGGGTAAATCAGAGTCGAATTACAATTGAGTTAGATAATGGAACACTCAAGGAACTAGGAAAGACACAGACTCCTGGTCCTTCCAAGGGTACACATGAAGTTGACCATGTTGTTCTTGTCCAAAGCTATGTGATGCAGAGGAATGGTGATCTCAATAAAGAATTCAAGGACTCAACGGAACTCCCTTCTTTTCCAAGGGCCAATGGGAGGCAGCAACCAAAGACAGATCAATTACTGAAGAATACCTATGCTGGAGGCCAAAAGAACGTGCAAAGCAGGATGTCTCAGCCATTGAAACAAGTGTGGGTGCGAAAAGGCGAGCGGCCTATTACAGTCAAGTGACAACAACCATCTCAACTTCCTATTAGTAATCAATGACATGATACTAATAACAAGACATCCAAAACTTCTTTTGAGGAAGTGAAATCTATCTGGGTACCCAAGAAGTCGTTGAAGGCTGGCCCACAATCAAGATAAATTTGGGTGCCTAAGGCTTGCTTGCGAGCTCAACTAGTCACGCATGAATCACATCATACATGACAAGGTTCACTCACTCAAGGAGCCGTTACCCACTCTTGTTTAATACGCACGAACACACAGTCGCCTAGAAGCATGAACAGACTCACTTGTAAATGGGTCCCAAAAACGCCTCATTCCCAAGCAGACATACTCATACAACCCTCCAGAGTCTCCACTAAACCCAAACCGAAAGCCATCCATTGTGTTTGGCAGCCTAAAACTTGTAATAAAACCCCCAAACCCCATGTGTAAATTCATCCCCACTTGCTAACTACATCACTCATACACTGCATCTTTCCATCTAGCTCGTAGGACTATCCATTCATTAACTACACACACAATCATCGAGCACTCATTGACCCACTAACCCATTACTCACCTCATGATAATGTTGTAACAGGGACAAAAAGTGTTCTATCTTGTCCATTACAATCTTAACGCATGATTCTATATTCTCACAGAACCAGCAAGCAAGCAATAACAATGGCAGAAGCAGGAGGCACTAGTTCCCAGGCAGGGTCTAGCGCACAGATTGTGGACATTGAAACCCTCCTCCTTGAACCACCACTCACCGAGAGGCCTCAAGAACTTCAAGCGGTGCACGTGCTCCCTATTCAGGACCCTCCTCAGGGACACACTTCTCAAGTGGGGAAACACGCTCATTGGTTTAGTGATGTCGCAGGGCCATTGGGTGATGGCACCTACTTCTGGGAAGCAGAAATTGAATTCAATGGCAAATGGGGGCGCTACCAATTCTTCACTCGCGAATTTGAGAACTATCAGAATGCAGAAGTAATGCGATCGGTATGGACCAAAGCGGGCTTGGATAGCTATTTCCGGGCACATTTGCCTAAGCCAGATTTCCTATGCTGCTCCTATTTTATCAATACCATCACTCCTAGCAGGGCCAAGGGAGGCGATAGTACTTTTGTGCTACCCTCACTATTGTCAAGCCATGAACTCAAGAGATTCAAACTGACCCTCAATTTGGTACGGGAAGCATTGAACATGCAAGGTATGCATATTCCCACTAAGAAAGAAACGTTGGGTCCAGGCAGGATGAAGCATAAGGATCTCAATAAATTGAAGGACATGGTAGCAATGACATCTACCATTGCTCTCCACCTACGAACGATCATGCAACATTTTGCTTTTCCCGCCCAAGAACGCTTCACTATGCCACCAAAAAAGATATGGTTTAGCTTGTACCTAGTGGAGACAGAGAATCTCACCATCAATATACCACACTGGATCATCGATCAAATACACCTAGCCCATCAACGGTGGAATAAGAAACAGAAAAATGTACTTCATGGATGCTGTGCTCTCACAAGAATAATTTACAGGTGCTTAGCATACGACGTGCCCATTCAAAGAGCACTAGTATGGTCCAGGGCCCAAGAGTTCCAAAGACGGCTATCAACGGCGGGTCCTCCATCGAAGAAAATGAGAGGGGGAGTTCAATTACCATGTGCTCAAGCCAGGGGAGCCACCACCACCCCAGAAGTTACCCCTCCACAAACGAGGCGTGTCCAATCATTTACCATCGCCTACCCAGACCAAGTGCAGAAGGACCCAATCTGGTGTTCCCTCCGATTCCATCGGACTTGGAGTTCCCACAAGGTTACACCCTTGATGATTTGACAGATGAAGACATTGCCCGTTTGATCAATGAGTCTAACGTGGAGATAGAAGCAGAGCAGACCCAAGGACAACAACCCACGACTACAACTTCAGCCCCGTCCCAACCTGGAGTAGTAGAAGTATGCAGCCATGACTTATATTCATCGATTTGAGAAACGAGTGCCTACTCGCCCCATGCGATCCGGCAAACAAATCCCAATCAATGTATTAGAACCAGGAGGTAACACACAAACAGAAGCACATCAGGCGGAACCACTCTCACCCCCCACCTCACCTCTCACTACACAAGTCACCTCACCACCTGGCACTACCACGCCTATTTCTGCCATCACCACAGTCGTCATGGGAATTCCTCTCTCTCCCGGTATCCAATTCGGAGGAGTTACCATGCCCACTTTCACAACACTCTTCACAAATATCACATCCACCCCACCCACTGTTCCCATCTACACAGTCACACACACGTTCGACACAATGGAAACATCACCAGCCACAGCACCACTCCCACCCCCCACGCAGCCTCAATCTCCCATACCCCCTCCACCTACCTCACCACTTGACTCCACAGCATTCACAACTCCCTTCCACTTCCCCATTCCCCCTGCATCTTCATCTTTCCCTGCATCGTTTAATGTAAATAGTATATTCATGGCATTACATCAATGTGTGTATCAACTTCAGAGTGAGTATCAGGCTCTCGAAGACCGTCATCATCAACTGACTACGAATCATCAACAACTACAGAGACGACTTACAATTATAGAAGACGAAAATGCAGACCTCAATCAACGTTACACTACACTCGAGCAAGCTCATCAAACCCTCCTGGAGACACCCCTACCATCACAAGCGCCAGGTGTCAAACAACTCGAAGCCTTACTGGAGGTCTACCAAACAGATAATCTGAGAGTCCAGCGAAATTTGACTCTCCTCAGAAAACACATGGCTACAGCCCTTGAAGAAAACAAGCGTCTGCAGAAGCAAAACGAAGAAAACCTGGAAGCTATTGTGGAAGGCTCTCCCCATGAAATCGACCCAGAACAATTCAAAGCAGTTCCCTCAGAAACAATGAAAACAATCTTGGAAAGCTATGCCGATCTATTAGAAGCACACGACGATTTGGAAAAGGAATGGGATGAGCTACGTCGCGAGCTCAGGGAATAGGAGGCACAACCCAAAGTCATAGAAACAACCTCGACTTCAGCAGAAGTAAAGGCATTAACAGAGCAGGTGGCGGAACTGCAGAAGAAGTTACTGGAATATGAAAGACAGCCCTCTCCAGTTGTAGAACCAGAGCCAGATGAACTGGTACCCATTGAGGTGGACGAAACGTATGAGGAACCATATGTTCCTATGCCGATGCCAGGTGGTCAGCAAATCTCAGAAGGAATGGACACCTTGGAAGTCGAAGTAGCCGAATGGCTCCAGACACTAGAAAAAACAGCTACAACCCATGAAGATTGAGTGGCAATCCAAATCCAATCAATGGCCAAATTAGAAGACACCATCATAAAGTCGGAGTATTTCCGCAGTATGTCTCATCATAGATGGATCGGCACCAACGACGATCAGTATGTGCCATACTGTGTACTCCTGGCAGATTACAACGCAAAGATCCAACGACGATGTGGCAAGCCTCCAACTTTCGCCACACAATTTGGGCCCGATGATATCCCAGAGAGTGCTAAAAAAGGATCCATTCATCAACCCACTTGGAGGATCCGTCTTCTCGAGACCTACCCAGAGATGGTTCGTACTTGGACTAACATGCCACTCTTTATTAAATACAATCCCTGTTATGTTCCAGTCTTCCGTAGACGCACCTGGCCCGAGTTTACCATTGCTCTCAAGAACATCAAAGGCTGTGCAAAGTGGTTAAACTATGTTTATCTAGCACCTCCACAAGGACCTCCCAGTGTGAATTATATGATTTCTACCATCCGTCACTGGAGCATTCGACTATGGAATACCCCCGATGTGATGGCCCAAATGTGCATGAAAATCTTTGAATTAATGCTGATCACATTCAGGACATTCAAGAACATTAAAGACCCCCACTTCTCAGGAGTTGGCTTCCTTACAGGCAACCAAGATCTGGTATACGACATGAGCACCACCCCATCAATAGAGGTAATATATGCTTGGCACGCCAGAATCAAGTACCTCCCAGCTTGCTTTAAACAGACATTCGAGGAGATGTTCGTAACAGGATTCTGGGAATATCACTCAGAAATATTTGTACCCAGGCCCTCACATCTCCTCTACTTATTCGTTGTGGAAAGAACCATCCATTCAGAACAATTGCGGGTGCCACATCCAGACGTCCCAAGACCAGTGAATTGGGATGCATTGTTAACAGACCTAGCACGGGGGCTACGATTAGAAGAACACCACCTCGCTTCTGATGTTGTTCAATATTATGTCCAACGCACAGCTAGACAAGGGTCTGTCAGAGACAACGACGCAAGAGAGGGGGGGGGGGGTGTTGGCAGTAGTCAAGGAACTGAAGGATTCATAAGACAAGGAAGCCTACGAAGGGAGTCAGAGCGAAGAGAAAGCACAAGCAGACACAGTAGTCAAAGAAGATCTGGCAAGTAGGCCATTTAAATTTTTCAGGCATCAAAGAGTTGGGCACACAAGAAGAAGGAGCAAGTAGGGAGCTCCAGGAAATGTATGTCAAAATGTTAGAAGAAATCCCTACAAAAATAGTGATTTTCATCACTAAAAACCATTGTAAATACCATTTCATATTTTTGTAGCTCCATTTTGTGCAAGCCAAGGAGTCCTTGACCTTGAGAAGCTTTAGAAGTACCTACCTATCAGTTTTCACATTTTTTAGACTCCGTTTGAACCTCCAAATAGGACAGAGAACCTAATTTTTAACTAGGCCGGACACTAGGTCTGGACAAGGCCAAAACCTAGCAAAAAACTATAAATAGAGCTAGAGAGCTCATTTTTTAGGTTAGCTTGTAATTGATTTGAACTTGTATGGCTTTTTGAAAGTAATCTAAAGAACTCCATTGCTTCTCACTCTTTGTCTTGCCTTGTGTGCACGTGTGTGTGTATGTGTGTGTATGTGTGTGCATGTTAGTGTGCTTCGCACTCACGCACTTGTGCCTTCACTTGCTCGAGGTCATCATACCATCCTCACGTCTTCCCAGATTGACATTAAAGGAGGTGCTACTCATCACTGAGCTACAGATATCATAGAGATTGATTGTGGATGACTTATTAAGTGCATGGAACACACACACACACATGTACTTAAATTTCTAACCTATAAAGTCATAACTATTGGAAGATTAAAGTTGGAATTTGGAATTTGGAAATTTTTGATGCATCTAAAGTTGTGCATTATCACTTGTTGAAGTAATTTGATGGAAATACACCATGATAGACTCTCCATCTCAAGAGCTCCAGGACGATACACTCACAATAGAAAACCAAACCCCAGAAAAACATACTACACAAGGAGCACAAACATGTGTTTCTTAGGTGTTACAAATGTGGTCAAACTTACAGTATGAGATTGAACACCCCACTATGTTTTATTAAAGAACATATACAAAAGTGTATGGTGGCCATTTGACCTTTCACATGGACACTAATAGTAACAATCTCCCAGTAAAGGCTATGTCCAAAGTGTAGGCTATGGGAGGAAAATAAATAATGATTAATATCTAAGTGTAAGTTTACAAACTATACCTCCCACCTGATGGACATGTTACATAGTATACATGTAACTGTGTAAGATCATGAATCAAGTAACCTACATCAAGTGACAATAGTGTTGAAAGCTATCTTGTGGTAGAGCTTTAGTTAAAGCATGTGTAGCATTATCTTGAGTATGAAACTTCTCAAGGATAATGTGCTTAGCAGTTGAGCAGTCTCTAGTGAGGTGATACCTCACCTCAATCTGCTTGGACTTTGCATGATAGATTGGATTCTTAGCAAAAGCAATGGCACTTTGACTATCACTCACTAAACAAGGTATGTGCTGAGGTAGACCCATATCACAAGAAAGACAAGAAATCCACTATGCTTCATTACATGCCTCACTTGCTGCAACATACTCTACTTCTATAGTGGAAACATGTATAGATTCTAGAAGATAAGATCTCCAAGAGATAGCACCTCTAACAAAATGAAAAATGTACCTAAATGTATACTTACAATTTTCTACACAACCAACGTAATCAAAATCTTTGTAACTAATAATGGATGCATTCCCTCTACCCAAGCATAGCCACTTTTCCTTAGTGCCACACAGATATCTCAAAATTGTCTTCCTCGCTTCCCAATGCTTCTTGCTAGGATTAGACATATGTTTGCTCACAACTCCCACTACAAATGCAATGTCTAGTATCGTAGCTACCATAGCTATCACTCAGTTATCTTCAGCGCTTCCCAATTCTTCTTTCTAGGATTAGATATATGTCTGCTCACAACTCCCACTACATGCAATGTCTGGTATCATAGCTACCATGTCATGAATTCCTTTTCCTCATCTAATTTGGGGAAATCATCCTGGCTCAATTTCACATATGTTAGTAAAGGTGTACTCAATGCCTTTCCACCTTGCATATTGAACCTGTGAAGTACTTTGGATATGTACTCACTTTGAGACACGTATATGCATCTTTTACTCCTACCATGAGCCATGCATATGCAAAGAATATGTTTGGCATCCCCCAAATTCTTCATAAAAATGTCTCACTCAAATTCTTTTTGAGAATTGACAAGTCATAAGAGGACTTGCCAACAATCAACATATCATCGACATAAAGTATCAAGCTATCAAGCTGCCAACTGAGCATCTCTTCATGTAGACACAATGATCCTCATTGCTTCAAGGACATCCTTGAGACTTCATAAAGCATCAAAATTTTGGTGCCATTATCTTGGGATTTTTTTAGTCCATATAAGCTCTTCAGCTTATAAACTTGAATTTCTTTGCTAGGAACTACATAACCCTCTAGTAAGATCTCCATGCAAGCAAGAAATTTTCACATCTATTTGGACTAGATCTAAGCCCTCCATTGCAACAAATCCAAGAAACATTTACAAGGTAGTCATCTTGACCACCGAAAATAAGATTTCCTTGAAATCAGCACCATGTTGTTGTTTAAAACCCTTTGCGATAAGTTGTGCTTTGTACTTTGGAGAAGCACTATCTAATGTGAATTTCAACTTATATACCCATTTACATGGTAAAGCTTTCCTGTCATTCGGCAAAGGTACTAAATCCCAAGTACCGTTCTTGTGAATAGAACCCAACTCACTCTTCATGGCACACTCCCACTTGACATGATCCTCTATCTGCATAGCCTCTTTGTAGAAAGAAGGCTCACCTTCATCTATTAGCATTAAAAAAATCCAAACTTGTAACATATCTATCAGGTGGATGAGAGACACGTGCAAAGTGTCTAAATGGTTGTTGAACATGAACATTTGCAGACTGATCCGATCGGACATTCTCTTGAACATCCCTATGTGCAACATTTTTATGCATGCTAACTTGAGGACTAGTATCCTCAAACACTACTCTTCTCACTTCAACCTCCTTAATGGGTTCTTTATGCATCTTAGACTCATTGAAAATAACATCACCACTTCTAATCACTGGCCGAGTTTTAGGATCCCATAAGAGATATGCAAATTGGCCTTCTCAATCATATCCAAGAAAAATGCATTTCTTTGACTTATGGTCTAGCATTTTTCTAAGTGTATACTACATCTTGAGCCTAAGAAACCTTTGTTTACATGTAACTACGCTTGCTCAATTTCTTAGATTTCATTGAGTTTCACTTACTCTAAGCCCACAAATGTGTGCAAATTTGTTCGTTTTTTCTTCTTCAATCTCACTTCCACCGTGAGACTCTCGTGAACTCTCACAACTTGCTCATTTCTTATTCACAACTCATTCACACTCTTGCATGTGCACCCATAGTCCAACCCCTAACACAAATTCACTCTTAGACACCATCGTCTCTTTTTACACACTGCTTTCACTCCAATCACGCACTCAAATAATCATACCAAGACACTCATACACGGACACTCCGCGAACTTACATGTTCATGACTTCCTTTCTCTCGTTATCATGTCCTCTCGCAATTTCTCTTTTTCCTTTCTCTCACTTTTTTACTCCTCCCTCTCAATGTGAGGGAAAGCACTTCCATAACTCGCTTAGAAGATTTACATAGTAGGAGAGTGATCATTTATTTTAGTTACCACCACCAAGTGGAATATAGCCTCCATCTTCTTCCTTCTATTGATGTTCTTTGTTTGATTTGTTGCAAGTGGAAAGTTGCATAGAAGAATACAAATTTTTCAAGCTTCTCTAACAAAACATGTACGACACACATATTGAAAGTTTTGAGTACAAGCTTTGCTATTTTTAACCATACCATGTTGCACTATAACTATGGCTACCTCTATATGCAACATGATGTGCTTTCTGCGCATGCTTCTAATCAACTATACCCATATCTTTGTTTTTTATATGATCTCCATCCATCTCTGTTTTGTTAGTGCTCACATCCTCACCAACTCTAGTTTCCAGCCAAAGTTTGTGCATATCATCTTCCCTTCTCTGACTCTCGATTAGCAAAAACCCTCCTCCCCCTTTATGGCACATGCAACCCCCTCAAAACAAGGGCTTCCCCTCCCTTTCAATTACAGAACCTACGAGCTTCCGCTCTTGTCCCTTTGCAACCCTTGTGAGGAAGACTCTCCCTTTTGCCTACAACACCACCTACCATGCATCTAGATATCAAAATGGTCTTTGGCCCTCTCTAATGAGGGTGAACATCCTTCCATCCCTCACCTTTCTGACATGGAAGTTGAAGGAATACTTGCCCTCTGCCTCTAATGACACTGAGGTCTAGGTATGCACCAAAAATGGCCAAAACGGCCTCTCATTTTTGCACACTTCAAAAAACCAAAAAAGAAAAAGAAACAAACAAGGCTAACTCCCTTCCGTAGGCCTTCATGCAACAAGCATATGTGATGTCATTTGGAGAGTAGTTCTCAAGCTGCATCCGTTGAAAGCATTGCATTCCAACACTTGCTTGTTGTGTATACCCTCCAATCAGTGCACTCCAAGCAACACTATCTTGATATAATAGTTTCTTAAACACTTTCTCTTCTTTATCATACATACCAATAAGTGCATTTGCAATGATAGAATTGATTTCCAATGAATGCTCTCTTGAAATTGGAGCATGGATTTCGCAGCCACTATCCAAGGTCCCTATGCTAGTATAAGCTTTAAACACACAAGATAATGTGGCTGCATCAGTAAGAAAACCTCCATACTAGATTTGTTTATAGCAATCCAATGCATCCATCCTTGCCATATCCATGTTGGGCATCACCAAAAATTAGCACAGTCCATAAGGCCAAGTTTCTAAAAGGAATATCTTCAATTGATCCTCGTGCATGTAAAACCGCCCCACACTTCATGTACATATCTACAAGAGCATTTGCAATAGCTACATTTGTGTTATCCAAATTCTCTTTGATAATTTGAGCATGTAATTCTTGACCCTTTTTTGTAGAGCACCTTTGCTGCCATAAGCTTGCAAGATGCACACATAGATGACATCATCTTAACTGACGCCTCCACAAATCATTTGCTCGTAGAAATCTAATGCTTCTCGTCCATGTCCTTAGTGAGAATATCTTGATCGGGCTTATGAAGCTAACTAAAAACTTTATTTTCTCTTTCAAGTGTACCACATTTGATTGTAGTTTATCATGCAAACAAACATATCTGCTTTACAAAACACCTGCAACCAACCATTTTTTATATCAAAAGAAGCATGTTAGTGCATAAAAATCGTCTTTTTATTTTCTAACATACTCCCCTTCACTCATCTGGGAAGTCATCCCCGACGAGCAATCAATGTTGCAAATGTAGCTTGGACAACCACAAAACATATAAGTAATATCATCCTTGTGCATACCTTTCCATTGAAGCGGCCATTCATGGGCTTATATGATGCAACATGTGTTGGTTGCAAAAGGATTGTTTGCTTCTAATGCCCAAGGAAAAAGTGATTATACGAGGCTTTATTTTGTTCAAATCCCTCGGAATCGGTCCAATTGGATTACTTAGAGCCCACAATTATCTCGCAATGGATTCTTCCTATGTCTATGCACTAGCTCATATGTTCCCGGCAAACGCACCAAAATGTTTAGTTCTAATGCCCAAGAGAAAGATGCAAGTGTTGCTATATGCAGGGGTAAGTTGCTCAAATTGCTTGGACAAGCCGATTTTTTTCGTTTTGCGTCCTTGATTTCACTTGATTTTGGTTGCTAAGAAGAAAAGAATGCGCACCCTAAAGCACATGCACTTAGAGATTCAATCCCCAATGGTGCTCCTCATGATTTCCCTTCACTCTTTCCCTATTCACACATGCTACTCACGCATACCCACTCCCATGCATTTTCCCTTGCGCTCCCTCACTCACTCGTGTATACATATACTCACATACACACATGTGCCCGCTTTCCTCTATTCTTTCTCTTTTACATGCATTTTTCGGAACCAATGCTTGAATTTATTAAGAAATTGGAAGATGCCTTCACTCCTATATTAAAACATTAACACTTGTCCAGCCATGCTGGGGCACACTCCCGATCTTACGTGCACAAGTTCCATGAAATCATAAGAGTTGTCTACGGGAATGCTCAAAATGACTCAAGGCAGCAATCAACAAGTATTGTCATGTACTTCTCTGATTATGAAAATCGAATGTCAACAAGTGTGGCACACAACACACTACTCGATTTGGCTGGGACTTTCAAAGAACCTTTTCCTAATACCACCCATACCCGGTTCAATCAATTTGAATTTAAAAGCGATCTAACCTCATTTTTATTTTTATTTTTTAGAACCCTCGGCCTATCTTGTCCCCAAAAGCCCATGATCTTCTATACTACCCCATGGTTGGTTGCATCGCGACTTGCAGTCCCAAGCAATGTTGTCTAGTTTCATTACCACGAACGCAGATGTCTCAGGGCTCGATGGCCACATTCCCATTCCACAAAAAAAATTTGCTGCATTTTTTTACATAAATGAATTGAGATAGATTTTACACCTTTTAAAAGAAGGGTGATAAATGAAGTGTATCGAGAGATGCCGGACACAGTGAACAGGAACAATTTCATGGGTTCTTATGAAAACATGTTTTGTCCACCTACATGTTGTCTGGGCTTAGGCGCCCATATGACTATTTTCATTGGACAAATCATAATGCAAGATTATGTAGATGGAAATCAAAACGTCCCACTCGTGAGATTCAAATTATGATGAAAGTATGAACGTTGTAAAGGCATGAGTATCCAGACATTCCGCTAACAAAAGTTGAATCTAAAATAATTTTTCTGTTCAGTATAGTATCAAGTGGTACATCTTGAATCTAACCTTAGCTATGCGGCTTTAGAGATTAAGGTTTTGACACTGGAGGCCTCCAAGTTTTCGACTCCTTCAATGATGTCCGCACCTACAGACTGCCAAGTTTTTTGACTCCTTCAAGCATGTAAAAGGGTATTGATTAACTGTCTACAGTTTGGATGAAGTTTCCGCTTACGCAGTTTCCTACATCTTCTTATTGCCAGCATGACTGACAAATCTTTGTTCAATATCCCTACGAACCGCATACCAATATCCCTGCGAACGGCAGAAACGTGCATTCACACCACCTCCAGCGACGCCCAGGACAGGAACGATGCTATAGAGACAAGCACAGAGAACAGAGACCGAGGCTCAGTTCAACGGGATTGTCTGCAAGTGGACCGATGAGAGAACTCCATGCTCCCCTCGGTTCTCCCTTTCCATAGCAGCGCCCTTTCTCCTCTCCTTCTGTGGACATATCCGTCCTATGAATGCCCTCGTTCCAGCACACGAAAAAAACAGAGAGAGAGAGAGCTCTCCCCCCGGTCATAAAAGAACTCCCCTTTCTCGTCAGAGAGCTTTCCTCTCTAGCCGTGACCCCCCCCTTTTTCAGAAGGTGTGGCTCCCAAAGTAAAGGCTGGCGCCAACCCCTTTTTTCGTCGCCTTCAAGAAGTATGGCCAAAATAGAAAAACTACTTTCTGTACCAAGCAACGAAAAGCGGCCACTTTTTCTATCAAGGAGAAACAGAAAGCTCTTCACCTGCTCCGTTTGGCAGAATAATGGACTTGGAGTCTGACAAGCCAGCATGGTCTTACAGTGTTCACCCTCATCATCTCGGTCAACCATCTGCACTGTATGTGAAAAATTGTGTGCGGGTGCATTGGCATGCAATTTTGATAGTTCTGCACAGAGGTCTCTTGGGAATAAAGCTGGCCGCGTAGCTGCCCACTGTCCCCATTTAATAAATGCTGCACCAGCTAGTTCGAGTGTGCGATGGACAAGATGAAGCCATGCCTGTCGAAAACGCCCCCCAAACATGCTTGCTAGAGGAGCTGAAATAAAAGAAGGCATGAAAAGTAGCCACAAATACAGTGACCTCACAAGTATGATACATAACTCCAAGAAGGAAAGAAGAGACTGAAAAACATAAGGACTGCTTCGATAAGAACTGGCATGTCCCTGTGCATACGTAACTTTATGAGTCCCCATAAGAATAGCAGTTATGCCCAAAGGAACATGCAACCTTGTGGAAGAAAGACTGAAAGCTTTCAGGAACAATTCAATTATTGGGGAGACCTGCATATTTGGACTGCTGGCACTAAATACCTTCTTTGAAACTGCCCTCCACCATGAAGTCCAATCAAATTGCTTGGTAACACAGGCATTACAGAGTCTTTGGAAGGGAGATGCTTCGAGCACAAAACCGTGCATTCTCGAAAAGGCCCTAGAAAACATAACACCGTTGAAAAGCCTGGTGTTCCTTGAAATGATAGGACCGCACTCACCTCCTGGAGCGACATGCTGTTGCCTGTACTTCAAAGGGTTCTGTGGATGTTTTACAAACTTGCAAACTGGAAGACTTGAATAATATTCCAGTACTCTGAAAGCATGGGCGTTGTTTCTCCATTTGGAAGCATACATTGAAAGATATGCATGGCCTTATCCCCATGACCATGTTGGGCATATCCAGCAATCATCAAATTCCATATCACCAAAGACCGATGGACTATTCAGCCTTCCTTTCATTAGGTCTGGTATGCTTCCACATGCTTCTCATCAATTATCAAATTCATCCTCTAAGTACCTGAAATCAAACAAATTTCCCTGCCAAATACAAACATATTAGTGCATAAAAACCAACCATTTTGTGGGCTAACATACTTCCCTCTTCATATTTGCGAAGTCGTCCTCGACGAGCCACTATTGCTGAAATAAAGTCCAAACAATCATGAACATGTCAATTTTCAATTGGTTTACATACCTTTTCATCGAGCCGTCACTTCCACTAAACCTGCACTCGTTGAAGCTATTAGTGCTAAAAAAATCACTCATGAATACATACAAATCAGTCACTTCCAAAATGATCAAAGAACATGCACATATATACAATTCCATTTCAGCCATGCATCAATTTGCTCATACACTCCATTATGAAAAATGGTCTCAACCAAAATAACGCATTCATACCTTTCCATGTTGTACACATGCAACTACCATTGCGGAAAACAGAAAGAAAATACCAAAATAAACAACAACAACTGAAATGAATCCAATCGGAGATGCAAAAATACCCAAAATGCATACCCCATTATTGCATCTACTATTCGCTATGTACAACCATTCCATGACTAGACGTTCCCAAAGAATCCCCATCGTCGTCCTACACAAGCCATCGAAACTCGAGTGCAAGTGAAGACATACATCAGAACCCTGGAGTGTCCCACACACTAGAAAAAACCCTCGAGCACACAAGTTATAAAGCAAGGCCGTTGCATTACCTCGCTAAAGCCTCATCCATAAGTACATATAGAGTCTCCGTGCCTTCAAGAATGTTGATTCAAAGTGAGCTGATCTGTCACAAGCCATCACATACCGATCACACAAGCAAATAACGTTCCCTTCCAGGCGATCATCGCCCTCTCCTCTCTCTCTCTCCCCCTCAGGAGTGGGGAATAACTTCATATGAAAATTTTATTTTAATCACACGTTGGCCTACATTGTCACTGGATGTGATTCGTGGACCTGACCACCCGATCAGGTTGATTCCACCCATCTACCAATGCAATGCAGTGCACGACATACAAACACCCAATGATAACACATAACATATATCAGCTAGCCCATAACGAAGCTAGATACGGCTCGTGGTCATGACTATCTAGCCACGATGGCTCCACCTGCCTACCAACCCGTTATGGCGCGTAGCTAAGACACAAACATATACCTCCCAAGCCTATGGCGAAACTAGCTGCGGCTCGTGGTCCTAACCACCCGGCGAGGATGAATCCACCCACCTACTAGCCCACCATAGCGCATTGGTACGATCGCAACAACACAATATTTTTTTTTCTTTTCTTTTCTTTTCTTTGTTTTTTCATAGTTAATTAGTTCACCCAAATCCTGAGAATTAGGGAGAGGAAGAAAGGGACTTTTCCCACTTTTCCCACACATGCATGCAAAACATATACACACTAGCCTTTGACAGATCAACTACCTCTTCACTCCATTCTCTCAATTACAGACACTACATATGTATTCATCGATTTGACTTTTCACTTGGTCACTACAACCAGCTATGCCTTAGTCTCTCGTATACCTATCCCTAGGTGTCCTAGAATGTGAGTCTCCGGGATGTCTCATGTAGCCTCACATCGTACTCGCATCCCGACAACTTCCCTAAGGCGAGTCAGGCTCAACTTCAGGAGCTCCGTCGTCACTTCCTAGCGTTAGCACATCTTCCCAAGCCCATGTGATATCGTTTTCCTCATTAGGCATTTCCCTCGAAGGATCGAAATAGTAATATCGATCTCCCGCCCATCCTACATGTCGCGTCAGGTATTCCTCAAAACACTCAATGTAAAATGCAACACCCAAACCCTGGTTTATAAAACATACCAGCCAATGTGCTTCCTCAACATCGTATTCCGTCTCAAAGTCGTCGACATCTATGTCCATACGGGCAAATGTTTGGTCCGAGAAATATATCCTTAGCTCGTACAAATAGAGTTGCGTTATTTGGTCTGCCATTTTGTTACTTAGCTTCTAACAGTCTCTACATAACACAAAAAATATTAGGGGTCCAAAATTCTTGAGCTAGCACAGGATAATATTTATGACACACGAAAATCATAACTAACATATGCGCATATATATATATACTATACATGTATGTACAGGGAGTCTACTACGTTCTTTTACTTGGATCTCGTCTGGCTTCTCCCGTCCTAATATCACTTGAAATATGGTTTAACTCGAAGCGCGTTAATCTTCACGGGAGCATATTCTTCTCCCAAATCTTGAATTTGCATGGAACCATTGGAATTGAGTTCCACCACCTTAAACGGTCCTGCCCATCTTGTCTGTAACTTCCCCGGGAATTTATAATATTTACTATCATAGACTAGTACCAAATCCCCTTCTTGAATCACATAGGTCTTGAGATTTTTGTCATGCCTCTCCTTACGTCTCTTCTGAATAGCTTCTAAACTTTGTTGAGCGAGGAGTCTCTTTTCTTCCAGCTTGACCAGTTGTATGTACCTCTCCTTCAATGACTCTTCCTCTCCCATCCTGGCTTCGATGGCCACTCTTAATGTCGGAACTTCTTTTTCGATGGGGAAGATGGCTTCCTCGCCGTATACTAGGGAGAACGGAGTGCTTCTTGTCGTCACTCAGTAGGATGTTCGATATGCCCACAAGGCTTCCAAAAGTCTCTCATCCCAGTCTCGCCTATGCACAGCTACTGTCTTTGTCAGAATCTGTTCAAGAATTTTGTTGGTGACCTCCACTTGTCCATTTGCTCTCGGGTAATATGGAGTGCTTTTTCTATGTTTGATCTTATATAATACCATTAATTCTTCGATCAATTCGTTGACAAAATGGGTTCCTCTATCACTTACTATTTCCAACGGGCATCCGAATCGAGTGATAATTTGCTCATACAGAAATTTAGCTACATCAACAGCTCGGTCAGTCTTCAGAGCTTTGGCTTCCACCCACTTGGTAACATAGTCAGTACAGACCAAGATATACCTATTGGATCTTCGTCATGAGGGAGGATCAATAGGCCCCACAAAATCAATTCCCCATTTCTCAAACGGCTTAAGAGCGAGCACCGGCGTAAGAGGAGCAACATGTGCTAATGTGGGTTTGCTCATTCGTTGGCATCTGTCACATTTCTTACAGTATGTGTGAGAGTCTTTGAACAGCGTTGGCCACCAATACCCAGCCAATAAAATCTTTCTTGCCGTCAGTTCACCAGCAAAATGCCCACCGCAAGGTTCGTCATGCAAAGCCCTCAACACTAGGTTTGCTTCTTCTTCCTCGAGACACCTCCGATAAATGCTCTCATGAACAAAATATCGATAGAGTTGCCCACCAATGATGCTATGGTGCTTTGCCAATGCTAACAGTTTTTGCTTCTCTCTCTTGCTTGCTCCTGGCGGATATTTAGTAGTGCACAAGAAATTCACCAAGTCGGCATACCAAGGTACTTTTGCATCAACCTGGAATAGATGCCCATCAGGAGCATCGTCGGGCACACCAGAGATTGGCTCCTCATTAACAATTCGAGATAAATGGTCAGCCAATATATGTGCTTTGCCTGGTTTGGTTACCACTGTGAACTGAAATTCTTGGAGAAGTAGCATCCACCTCATCAATCGCCCTGATAGCTCGGGTTTATTAATGATGTACTTTAGGGCTTCATGATCCACATAAAACGTGAAATGCTTTCCCATTAGGTAATGTCGATACTTGTTCACCGCAAAGATCATCGAGAGACATTCCTTTTCTGTAGTTGTGTAGTTCCTCTCAGTGCTATTCAAATTGCGACTTGCGTAATAAATAGGGTGGTCCAACTTCTTTTCATCGGCTTGGCATAGTACTGCTCCAACCGCAGTATGAGAAGCGTCGGTATGCACATGGAAATCCTTCTTCCAGTTGGGTGCTACCAAAATTGGTGCATTTATCAAGCTTTGTTTGATTGAGTCGAATGCAACTTGACACTCTCCAGTCCATTGGTACTGTTGGTCCTTCCTCAAAAGATTTGTCAGTGGTGCCGCTATTGATGCAAAATTTAATATAAAACGTCGATAATAATTCGCATGCCCCAAGAATCCTCTGAGTTGCCGCAAGTTTTGTGGAGGTGGAAGTTGTCCGATCTTTTCCACTTTATCCTCGTCAACCGCAATCCCTTTTTCGGAAATAACATGTCCCAAAAGCAATCCTCTTCATACTCCAAATGTACACTTTTTAGGATTCAATGCGATGCCTTTTTTGATACTTCTTCTTAAAATCGCTTCGATCCTCTCCATCATGTTTTCATCGTCGCCTCTGATTGCAAAGTCATCGAGAAATATCTCCATCCAATCCTGCAAATAGTCTTGATATGCAGCTATCATTGCTCTCTGGAATGTGGCCGGTGCATTGCATAATCCAAATGGCATCACACGATATGCGTACGTACCCCATTCTGTCGTGAAAGTAGTTTTTGATTGATCCTCTTCATGGATTTGGATCTAGTTGTACCCACTGAAACCATCCAAAAATGAGTACAATTTATGGCCAGCCACTCTGTCCAAGATTTGATCAGTGAACGGCAAGGGGAAATGATCCTTCTTTGTGCGCTCGTTCAACTTACGATAATCTATGCAAATACGGATTTTCTTATTTTTCTTCGGAACAACTACAATTGGTGATACCCACTCACTGGATGCAATAGGATATATGAATCCTGCTTCCAATAATTTAGTCAATTCCAACTTGATCAATTCCGAGTAGACTGGATTCGTTCGCCTGAGTCGTTGACATATTGGTCGTGTGCCTTCTTCCAAGTCTATATAATGTTGGCAGATTCGGGGATCAATTCCTCTCAAATCACTGTATGACCATGCAAAGGCCTTGCCGAAATTTTTGAGTGTCAATTTAATACCATCTCGTACTTCATCGGGTAATTCTGACCCCACGCTTAAGAACTTCTCCGGAAAAACTTCCCATTTTTCCAACTGAGCTTCTCGCGAATATTCCTTATTCTTCGATGACACTGTGATTGGAATGTGCTCTCCGGTCACGCGTGCATGGTTGGCCAGTAAATCATTGTTTTGTTCTCTTTCGATTGAACCTAATTTCTTTAATTCAGCTTTTGCAATGGCTTCCGACACTTTAGTCTTACTCTTCGCTTTTTCCAACTCTCGACTTCTCTTAAGAATCTCTGCTTCTAGCATTCTAACTTTTTCTCTCAACTGTTGCACTTCCATCGTCGGAGCTAATTCTAGTTCCAACTCTTCTCTTGGAGTTCCCTTCTCTAGGGATTGAGTAGCTTTATTTTCCTTTGCGTCTATACTCAACATGTAGCAATCAAATTCACTTGTATGTGTCAACCATCCTAGCAACTCCTGATCGGAATCGTCGTTATAGAGCAGTGGATTTTGATACTCTCCCATCTTCGTGTCTTGCTTTTTGGAGAGCTGCAAGTTGAACCCGTCTTGAAGCAGATGCTTGTAGGTGTCCGTGTTCAAAGAAAACCTAGCTCGTGCAATCCCTTGCCTTGCTTTCTCCTTTTCTTTCTTTTCCATCTCATCGACTATTATTGTTTTCTTCTTGTTGCTTGAGGGTGTGGATACTTGTATTTGGATCCGATCAGACCTTGGCCCTATTGAAATAAAACCTGTACGCCAGTCATGCACACATTCGGCTTGCACCAGCCATGGCCGTCCAAGTAGGATTGAAAAGGTAGCCTCTGAGGTCCTTGGTCTTACTATCAGATAATCAACTTTAAACTCTAAACCGCCCACAACTGTGCTTACATTCTTCAAAAGGCCCACAGGCTTTACTTGTGTTTGATCCGCCATTCTCAAAGACATCGGCGTCTCTTCCATGTGGTTGAGGCCCAAAGCTTTCATCATGAACTCAGTCATAAGGTTGACTGCGGCTCCACTATCTAACTGAGCACCAGGGACTGCATATCCTTTAATCTCGACCGTCACAGCCGGAGCATTTGAATCAATTTGTGTCGTAATGCTTTGAATGATCCCTTGGACATCTTTATCTTGTCTATTTTTATCTCGAGCTTTCCTCGGCTTCTTAATATATTCGTTATAGAATTGTTTCCTATAAGCAGATGAACATTTTAGCAATGTGCCAATGTCTAGCGTGACTTCCGTGTCAGCGAGCAACTTTACAATGTCCACTTCCTCCAAACTCTGTTTTTCCTTCCTACATTTCGGAGCCCTTAATCTTTCGGGGAATGGTGCTATGCCCGGCACAAACTCCTTGGTCACGGGTGGAAGAATCTCAATCTCTTCCCCATCCTCAAGCTCTTGCTGCTCAGCAAATCCTCCAACTTGGTTTTCTACCTCTTCACGCTCAGCGATCTCTTGACTCCCTTCTTCACCTTGACCTCCTTGGTTCGTCTTCGAATACTCTTGAGTTCTTGTGACTACTGCCACAGTTGGATCTTTGTGTGGTTTCTTAGCCTCGTAAGCATCCACAAAGTGCATTGACGAGCTAGAGCCTTCTTGAGGGTTCGGTGTCTTGAACACTACTCCGATCGTAGGAACGTGCTCTTGAGTTCTCGATGTGGAATGCATCTGAGTATCAACATAGTTCGAGGACCCTACTAGTCCTTTCTCCTTGCCGGCGGCGGCTCTTCGTTTTGGACAGTCCTCATCAAAGTGGCCCTCTCCACTACAGTACCTACATAGCGGGGTATAATCAATTGGTTTCTTTTCGTTTGGACATCTAGATTGAGTATGGCCAAAACCATGGCATCTCCAACATTGGATTGGACCATCTCTTCTTTGATCACGTGCGGCTCCTTTTGGATAGTCTCCTCCTTGACCCTGAGCACCATATCCATAAGTCGGTCTGTTTTCCCAACAAGATGTAGGTGGTACACTTTGAGCGGGCAATCCCGTGTAAGGTCTTTCTCTTGTATCTCCTGACTTCATGGTCCTCTCTTCATAGGCTCTCTTGTTATAACATTGGTCCTCCGTGTGATTTGTTCTTCCACAAAAGGTACAACGCATCCTAGGTGGCGATCTATCTATGAATACTCTCGAGACTGTAGGGCATTCTGAAGCCAAATGGCCGTAACCATGACACTTTCCACACCATGTATTTGATCGAAACACTTGATTCGGGGTTGTTGTGACCTCTGGTTTTACTGTGTATATCTCCTGAGTTATTGTGGCAGCTTTTATAGCTTGTGTGACCAACTCCAATATTCGTTCTTCAGTTAGCGCAGGCTTTACCTCCCTTGGCGTGCTAGTGGCAGCTACAAAAGCTGGAGTCGTCAATGCGGGACTTCCGTGACCAGGATCTTTCATCGGTATGCTCCCTGGGCCTCCCATTGGCTCGTATAAGAGCTCCATCTTCCTTTGTTGGCATAATTGTACTTCCTCCCAAAGCCTCGCTTGTTCTTTAGCATCCATTAAAGTTGCAGGTCTTGTTAGGCTGATATGCTGCTATGCTGTAGGATCTCGCAATCCTGAAATGAATCTTCGTTTCAATGTTTCATCGTTCGGGGCATTCGCACCCATCTTTCTTACCAACGTTCCCATTCTTTGAATGTAGTTATCGATGCTCTCATTGACTCCTTGTCGCAAGTAATCCATTTGTTGGGCCAATCGGTCTTGGAAGCCTTGTCGTCGAAACTTTGCCAAAAAGGCTTCTTTAAGCATCTGATAAGTTCCACGCTCTTGTGGTGTCAAATTCCCATACCAATTGGCTGCCTCATCACGGAGAATAGCCGGAAAAATTATCAACCTTTGATCCGGGTCAACTACATCATTGGCCTCACAGGTAACCTCAAACAACTGGATAAAACTATCTAGATCTTCGTCCCAAGTACCTGAGAACTTGGTGAAGTCCCCCAAGTGAACTGAAATCCGCTGAGCCATTTCGAACAGAGGTGTGATGTCGATATCACTTCGATCCCAAAAATTTAATGCACGTGGCCTCAGTATCCCTCCTTCAAACTTCCGTACTTGACTCGCGACTCTCCTACGGGAGTACACGTTTTTGACTGATTTCTTCGAACCAATCGAGGTCCACTCACCTTGCGGTTCCCACCTTCTTCTTTCTCTTTCAAGGGCTCTTCTCTGAGCACGTTCCTCTTATTGCGTTTGTGTTGCTCCTGACGATGAGCTTCCCTCGCTCATGTACTAGATCTTGGGGTCCGCAAGCTCGGCCAACCTGTGGCGCTAGGCGAACCTATGGCACTCTCTTATAGAGACGTACCAAGCAAATTCCCGGCAAACGCACCAAAATGTTTGCTTCTAATGCCCAAGGAAAAAGTGATTATACGAGGCTTTATTTTGTTCAAATCCCTCGGAATCGGTCCAATTGGATTACTTAGAGCCCACAATTATCTCGCAATGGATTCTTCCTATGTCTATGCACTAGCTCATATGTTCCTGGCAAACGCACCAAAATGTTTAGTTCTAATGCCCAAGAGAAAGATGCAAGTGTTGCTATATGCAGGGGTAAGTTGCTCAAATTGCTTGGACAAGCCGATTTTTTTCGTTTTGCGTCCTTGATTTCACTTGATTTTGGTTGCTAAGAAGAAAAGAATGCGCACCCTAAAGCACATGCACTTAGAGATTCAATCCCCAATGGTGCTCCTCATGATTTCCCTTCACTCTTTCCCTATTCACACATGCTACTCACGCATACCCACTCCCATGCATTTTCCCTTGCGCTCCCTCACTCACTCGCGTATACATATACTCACATACACACATGTGCCCGCTTTCCTCTATTCTTTCTCTTTTACATGCATTTTTCGGAACCAATGCTTGAATTTATTAAGAAATTGGAAGATGCCTTCACTCCTATATTAAAACATTAACACTTGTCCAGCCATGCTGGGGCACACTCCCGATCTTACGTGCACAAGTTCCATGAAATCATAAGAGTTGTCTACGGGAATGCTCAAAATGACTCAAGGCAGCAATCAACAAGTATTGTCATGTACTTCTCTGATTATGAAAATCGAATGTCAACAAGTGTGGCACACAACACACTACTCGATTTGGCTGGGACTTTCAAAGAACCTTTTCCTAATACCACCCATACCCGGTTCAATCAATTTGAATTTAAAAGCGATCTAACCTCATTTTTATTTTTATTTTTTAGAACCCTCGGCCTATCTTGTCCCCAAAAGCCCATGATCTTCTATACTACCCCATGGTTGGTTGCATCGCGACTTGCAGTCCCAAGCAATGTTGTCTAGTTTCATTACCACGAACGCAGATGTCTCAGGGCTCGATGGCCACATTCCCATTCCACAAAAAAAATTTGCTGCATTTTTTTACATAAATGAATTGAGATAGATTTTACACCTTTTAAAAGAAGGGTGATAAATGAAGTGTATCGAGAGATGCCGGACACAGTGAACAGGAACAATTTCATGGGTTCTTATGAAAACATGTTTTGTCCACCTACATGTTGTCTGGGCTTAGGCGCCCATATGACTATTTTCATTGGACAAATCATAATGCAAGATTATGTAGATGGAAATCAAAACGTCCCACTCGTGAGATTCAAATTATGATGAAAGTATGAACGTTGTGAAGGCATGAGTATCCAGACATTCCGCTAACAAAAGTTGAATCTAAAATAATTTTTTTGTTCAGTATAGTATCAAGTGGTACATCTTGAATCTAACCTTAGCTATGCGGCTTTAGAGATTAAGGTTTTGACACTGGAGGCCTCCAAGTTTTCGACTCCTTCAATGATGTCTGCACCTGTAGACTGCCAAGTTTTTCGACTCCTTCAAGCATGTAAAAGGGTATTGATTAATTGTCTACAGTTTGGACGAAGTTGCCGCTTACGCAGTTTCCTACATCTTCTTATTGCCAGCATGACTGACAAATCTTTGTTCAATATCCCTACGAACGGCATACCAATATCCCTGCGAACGGCAGAAACGTGCATTCACACCACCTCCAGCGACGCCCAGGACAGGAACGATGCTATAGAGACAAGCACAGAGAACAGAGACCGAGGCTCAGTTCAGCGGGATTGTCTGCAAGTGGACCGATGAGAGAACTCCATGCTCCCCTCGGTTCTCCCTTTCCATAGCAGCGCCCTTTCTCCTCTCCTTCTGTGGACATATCCGTCCTATGAATGCCCTCGTTCCAGCACACGAAAAAAACAGAGAGAGAGAGCTCTCCCCCCGGTCATAAAAGAACTCCCCTTTCTCGTCAGAGAGCTTTCCTCTCTAGCCGTGACCCCCCCCCTTTTTCAGAAGGTGTGGCCCCCAAAGTAAAGGCTGGCGCCAACCCCTTTTTTCGTCGCCTTCAAGAAGTATGGCCAAAATAGAAAAACTACTTTCTGTACCAAGCAACGGAAAGCGGCCACTTTTTCTGTCAAGGAGAAACAGAAAGCTCTTCACCTGCTCTGTTTGGCAGAATAATGGACTTGGAGTCTGACAAGCCAGCATGGTCTTACAGTGTTCACCCTCATCATCTCGGTCAACCATCTGCACTGTATGTGAAAAATTGTGTGCGGGTGCATTGGCATGCAATTTATATAGTTCTGCACAGAGGTCTCTTGGGAATAAATCTGGCCGCATAGCTACCCACTGTCCCCATTTAATAAATGCTGCACCAGCTAGTTCGAGTGTGCGATGGACAAGATGAAGCCATGCCTGTCGAAAACGCCCCCCAAACATGCTTGCTAGAGGAGCTGTAATAAAAGAAGGCATGAAAAGTAGCCACAAATACAGTGACCTCACAAGTATGATACATAACTCCAATAAGGAAAGAAGAGACTGAAAAACATAAGGACTGCTTTGATAAGAACTGGCATGTCCCTGTGCATACGTAACTTTATGAGTCCCCATAAGAATAGCAGTTATGCCCAAAGGAACATGCAACCTTGTGGAAGAAAGACTGAAAGCTTTCAGGAACAATCCAATTATTGGGGAGACCTGCATATTTGGACTGCTGGCACTAAATACCTTCTTTGAAACTGCCCTCCACCATGAAGTCCAATCAAATTGCTTGGTAACACAGGCATTACAGAGTCTTTGGAAGGGAGATGCTTCGAGCACAAAACCGTGCATTCTCGAAAAGGCCCTAGAAAACATAACACCGTTGAAAAGCCTGGTGTTCCTTGAAATGATAGGACCGCACTCACCTCCTGGAGCGACATGCTGTTGCCTGTACTTCAAAGGGTTCTGTGGATGTTTTACAAACTTGCAAACTGGAAGACTTGAATAATATTCCAGTACTCTGAAAGCATGGGCGTTGTTTCTCCATTTGGAAGCATACATTGAAAGATATGCATGGCCTTATCCCCATGACCATGTTGGGCATATCCAGCAATCATCAAATTCCATATCACCAAAGACCGATGGACTATTCAGCCTTCCTTTCATTAGGTCTGGTATGCTTCCACATGCTTCTCATCAATTATCAAATTCATCCTCTAAGTACCTGAAATCAAACAAATTTCCCTGCCAAATACAAACATATTAGTGCATAAAAACCAACCATTTTGTGGGCTAACAAGGACTGTGGAACATTGTGCAGGGTGTCGAAAAACATCCTATCACACCTGCAACTATTACAACTACAGGTACTGAAGTTGATGCGGAAGGTGTCGAAGATTATGGTATTCTGCATATTCTTGTTCGTGCTGCAGTTTCTGCTGCACCTACTACAGAGCAGATTTGTTGGGATGGAAGAGATGCCCAAGCACATGCATTGATAGCTTTGTCTGTCAAACGTGCCATTATCATATTCGCTCTTGCAGAACAACTAAGGAAGCTTGGGATACACTTACCACATTGTACTAAGCTAGGAATGAGGCTCGTGTTGCTTACCTCCGAAAACAGTTGGAGAGTGAGCACATGAATGAAGGTGACTCTATGGACAATTTCCTAACAAAGATCAAAGACTTGAAGGAACAGTTGATTTCTGTTGATGAGGTTATACCAGATAGCTCACTTGTGTAGACCGTTCTGAATGGTCTTCTTGATTCATATCAGAGTTTTGCTTCTACTCTTCGGTTGATGATGAAAGGCAATCTAAATGCCTTGTCATTTGAGGAGTTAGTCTCTGTTCTATTGCAAGAAGATCAGTCCAGGCAGAACAGGTCCATTATGCGTGTTGCAGATCAAGCTTTCCTGGCTAGTCAGAAGGGCAAAGGAAAATGGAGCTCTTCTACTAGTAAGCAGAAATCTGCTAATGCTGCACATTCGAAGAACCAAGACAAAGATGAGAAAAAATCAGAAAAGCAGAAATTGTTTTGTAAGTACTATAAAGGGAATGATCATATCATAAAGAACTATCCAAAACTGGCTGCAAAAGAGGCAAAGAAGAAAGAGGTTGGAATGGTTGTTCCAGAAGCCTCTACACCAAAATGGAGTATGCTAATCTTGTGCAGGAAGAAGAATGGGCATTTACTATTGTTTGTAGTTTTGACCCATCTTCTCATGAGCAGTTCATGTTTGCAGTAGACTCAGATGTTTGGTAATTTGACAGTGGGGCGACCAAACATATTACCTCGCAGTGCAGTTTCTTCTCTTCACTCGAGCCTGCCCCTACAGAGAATACTGTTAAATGTGCCAACAACTCCTCTTATCCTGTTATGGGAGTTGGTAAGATCATTTTGACTATTGCTGATGGTAGTTCTTTCACTTTGTCAGATGCTTTATTTGTGCCAAGGATCAAGAACATGTTATCAGTTTCTACATTAGCCAAGATTGGCTTGGTTGTGAAATTTGTTGATGACAGGTGTACAGTTCATGATCTGTCAAATGGCGAAGTGATTATTGCTTCTGGCATTTTATGTCATAGGCTGTATAAGCTCATAGACTATGAAAGATCTGTAAATGATTTGGCATGTGCAGTACATGATTCTCAAGCTATGTCAGATGCAAAGCTTTGGCATGCACACTTTGGTCATCTGAATTTTGCTAGTTTGCTACGCCTGCAGAGATCTGAAATAGTGTCCTCTTTACCCAAACTTGAGGCACCTAGAAAACATGTTTGTGAAGGCTGTATTTTGGGTAAAATGCAGCGTTCGTCCTTTCGAAAAGATGGTTCAGTTTGGGCTACTCAGAAATTGCAGCTTGTACATAGTGATGTCTGTGGTCCTATGCAGACACCTTCTTTTGGAAATTATCTTTACTTAGTGACTTTCATTGATGATTTTTCCAAGTACGCATGGGCATATCCATTGAAGGCAAAGTCCGAAGTGTTCATGTGCTTCAAACAGTTTTTGGTTTTGGCTGAAAATCTGTCAGCATGTAAAATGGGCACCCTCCGTTCTGATCGAGGGGGGAAATATATGTCTCCTCATTTTAATGCATTTCTGGTTGAACGTGGGATAAAACACCAATGTATAGTGCCGTATACACCTCAACAGAATGGAGTTTCTGAACGAAAGAACAGGTCACTCATGGAGATGGCAAGGTGTATGGTCAAGAGTCAGGCTTCACCACATAGTTTCTGGCTTGAGGCTGTCATGTGTGTAGCATATGTACTAAGCATGTGTCCCACTAAAGCGTTGTAGTCTATCACTCCATATAAGGCTTGGCATGTCGCAAGCCATCTATTGCTCATCTGCATGTTTTTGGTTGTTTGGCATATGCATTAGTGCCTGAACAACATCACAGAAAATTGGATGATAAAGCAGTAAAATGTATTTTTGTTGGGTACAGTTCTGAAAGTAAAGGCTATCGTTTGTATCATCCACAAACTAAACGCATTCTGGTTAGCCGTGATGTTGTTTTGGTGAAGGATGCTATTCAACCATTGCTTTCATGTACTAAGGAGACATTTGTTAGCTCCAAAGACATGTATGATACTTTGCTCCCTCTTTTTATAGGTAGAAAGTCTAGTGTTTTTCCCAATGAGGCAACTTCTCAGCCTTTGCAGGTTTCATGTGATGATGCAGATCATTCCATTTCTTATGCAGATTTACATGATGCACTAGTTGATGAGAGAGCTGATATTGAACAGGCAAAAACTATGCCAAAATGGCTGGTGCAAGCTTTGCGTGATAGCAATTTAGATGCACCTCTATCATATCATACTCGATCAGGCTCTCATAGTGCCTCTTTTGCATCAGATTGCTATGCTATGGCTGCATCTAGTCTCTGTGATGAGAATGAGCCTGTTTGGTTTGATGAAGCACAAAATTCAGAAAATTGGATGGCTGCTATGCAATCTGAATATGATGCAATAATGAAGAATGGTACTTGGTCTTTATGTGACTTGCCTCCTGGCAAGAAGGCCATTGGCACTAAGTGGGTATACAAGCTGAAGCGTAAACCTGATGGTACAGTTGACATGTATAAGGCTAGGCTTGTTGAAAAGGGTTATGCACAGGAAAGAGGCATTGATTTTGATGAGACCTTTGCACCTACATGCCGTATGACTACTGTTCGGAGCATTTGTGCACTTGCAGCCCATCATGGTTGGAATATACATCAATTGGACATTAAAACTGCATTTCTGAATGGTGACTTTCATGAAGAAGTGTATGTTTTTTAGCCCCGTGGCTTTGTGCAGAAAGGGCATGGTGTGCAGGTTAAAGAAGGCATTATATGGTTTAAAGCAAGCACCACGTGCTTGGTATGAGAAGATACATGCCTATTTGATTGCACATGGTTTTGAGAATAGTCCAACTGAAAGCACCTTATATGTTAAGCGTTTTAACGATGTGCTTTTGATCATTGTTATCTATGTTGACGACATGCTGCTCACTAATCCTATTGAGAAGCATATTGCTGATTTTAAGGCTGATTTGCATGCCTCCTTTGAGATGTTTGATTTGAGGCATTTGCATCACTATTTGGGCATTCAGTTTATGCAAGTTGATGGTGGAATGGCTTTGTGTCAAACGAGATATATTGACACATTATTGCAGCATTTTGGCCTTGAAGACTGTAAGCCTAATGCCACTCCTATGGAGATAGGTTTACGATTGAGTCTTCATGATGCTGGAGATGCATTTGATGCTGTTCTCTATTAGCAGGCTCTTGGATGCTTGATCTACTTATGCATTACTCGTCCAGATATTCAGTTTGTTGTTTCACAGATGAGTAGGTTTATGCATTGCCCAGGAGTCAAGCATTGGCAGGCGGTTAAGCGCATCTTTCGCTACTTGAGCGCATCTTTCGCTACTTGAGCGCATCTTTCGCTACTTGAGCGCATCTTTCGCTACTTGAGCGCATCTTTCGCTACTTGAGTGGTACTTGGCTACTTGGGTTGTTTTATCCCAAGGGGGGATCACTACCCACCAGATTTGCATGCTTTTTCTGACTCTGATTGGGCTAGTTGTTATGACACTCGTGTGTCCACTAGTGGCTTTTGCTTCATGCTTGGTAGCTCATGTATATCTTCGTTGAGCAAGAAGCAGCCTACTATGGCCACTTCCAGTTGTGAGGCCGATTATAGGGCAGCTTTCACAGCTACTATTGAGTGTGTGTGGCTCAGACACCTTATGGATGATTTGGATGTTGGCCAGACTTCTGCCACCACCATCTTCGCTGACAATCAGAGCGCATTGGCAGTTGAGAGGAACCCTGTGTTCCATGCTCACACTAAGCACATTGAGGTGCATTATCACTATGTCAGGGAGAGGTTCTCTGCTAGGGAGATCAGCTTGGCATATGTGCCCACACAGGAGAACATTGCAAACCTTTTCACGAAGGCTGTGCCTAGGGAGAAGTTGAAGCTTCCGCAAAGCTTTGGGCTTACTTCCTTTTGTGGAGTGATTTCCACATAGCTTGGCACTTCCTTATACATGAGTGCAAGCTCCTTGTTCACCGCATCACTCCCAGGGGGGGATTTGTTGATATATTTAGGTAGTGATGTGTGTGAACACACTAGGACCGTCGGGGCACTTTTTTCCCTCTTTAGGAGGTTTTTTTCCCCCGGCTTGTATATACGCCTATTGCCCTAATGGGCTACTTATCTTTGTACATTCTCTACTAATACATTCAGTATTGTGTGTTGTGCTCCAAGCTTCTTCTTCTTCCTTGCGCTGTTCGTGTGCTTCCGCATACGTCTAACTCCAACATTCCCTTCCAAGTGATCATCACCCTCTGCTCTCTCTCTCTCTCTCTCTCTCTCTCTCTCTCTCTCTCTCTCTCTCTCTCTCTCTCTCTCTCTCTCTCTCTCTCTCTCTCTCTCTCTCTCTCTCTCCCTCTCTCTCTATGCCCTCATGAGTGGGAAATATATTCACCGGAGTTGATTCCACCCATCTACCAATGCAATGTAGTGCACAACATAAAAACACAAACACAATATACATGCAACATATAGAAGCTAGCTCATAGTGAAGCTAGATGCGGATCGTGGTCTTAAGTGCCCTGCCAAGATAGCTCCACCTACCTACCAACTCGCTATGACACGTAGCTAGAATACTAACAGATCATATTCCCAAGCATATGGCCAAATAATCTATGGCGCATGGTCCTAACCACCCACCTAGGATGACCCCACCCACCTACTAGCCCACCATAACACATTAGCACATGCATATACAACATAATTTTTTTTCTTTTTTGTTTCCCTTTCTTTCTTTCTTTTTTATGCTTTCCCAAGTCACGAGAATTAGGGAGAGGAAGAAAGGTTTTTACCTTACCTTTCCCGCACATACACATAAACATATTTATTGCCCCACCTTTGATGGATCGACCTTCTCCTCTCCACGCTCCCTTAGTCATAGATCCTACATATGCATAGTGAATTTGACTCTCACAAGGTAAATACAAATGGCTATACCTCAGTTCCTTGTATGCCTAACCTCGGATGATCATAGGATGTGTGTATTTAGAGGTCTCATCTAGCTTCTTCTCATGCTCCTCTTGCGACAATCCTCCTAGGGCCAGTCAAGTTCAGTTTCAAGAGCTCCATTTTCACTACCTATCGTTAAGAGATTTGCCCAAGCCCAAGTGATATCATTCTACTTGTTAGGCATTTCTTACAAGGAGTCAAAATAATAGTATCTATCCTTTGTGCATCCCGCACATTCGAGCAAATACCTCTCAAAGTATTTCAAGTAAAAACTAACTCCTAGGTCTTGGTTTAGAAAACTTTCCAACCAACACACTTCCTCTATATCATATTCTATTTCTAAGCTTGTCACATCTATGTCCATGCTTTCTAATGTCTGATCCAAAAAAGACACCATGAGATTGTACAAGTATGCATGGGTGACATAGTCTGCCATTTGTCTCCTAATTCCTAAGCATCACTGCATTTCAATGCATTTAATTAGAATTTTTTTTTTAATAATAATTTTAACAAATAAATATAAATCATTTGATAAAGATCCTACTTATCAATTACAAGGAAAGCAAGATAAATATATATATGTATATACAAATTTCTTCCTCGGATACCATCGGCCAACTCTTGCGCATATGCTCGATTTCGATTGCCTCTTTCTAACTAAAATAGGGTTTCACATGAAGCACAATGACATCTTTGAATGTCCCAACAACCATTTCTCCTCTAGTTTGATTGATTGAATGTATCACTCCTTTAGTGACTCTTCTTCTCCCAATCTAGCTTCAATAGCTGCTCTTAGTGTAAGAACTTCTTTTTCTATTGGAAAAATGGCCTCTTCCCCATAGACCAGTGTAAATGGAGTGCACTTAGTCGTCACTCGATAAGATGTTTCATAGGCCCACAAGGATTCTGAAAGTCGCGCACCCCAATCTCTCCTATGATCAGTTAGTGTTTTTGTCAAGATTTTCTCCAAGATCTTATTAGTCACTTTGACTTGGCCGTTTTCTCGTGGTTAATATGGAATTGTTCTTTTATTTTTAATTTTACACAAATTCATAAGTTTCTCAATTAGTTCATTGATGAAGTATGAACCCCTATTGCTCTCTATCTCTAAGGGGCATCCAAATCGGATAATTATCTACTCATATAGGAACTTTGTGACATCTATGGCCCGATGTGTCTTGAGAGCTTTTTCTTCTACCAATTTGGTGACATAGTCCATACATACCAAGATGTATCTCTTTGACCTATGTCTTGATGGTGGATCAATGGGATCCACAAAATCTATTCTCCACTTTTCAAAGGGTTTCAAATCTAGAATCCACATAAGGGGGTGGCATGTGTTAGTGTCGGTTTGTCCATCCACTGGAACTTGTCACACTTTTTACAGCAGTCGTGACAGTCTTTCAAAAGATTTGGCCACAAATACCTTGCCAATAGTATTTTCATAGTTGTGAAATCTCCTCCAAAATGTCTGCCACAAGGCTTGTCATGCAACACCGTTAGCACAATATTCGCTTCTTCTTCTTCTTCAAGACATCTCTTGTAAATACTTTCATGAATGAAGTATCTATACAATTGACCGCCAATGATGTTGTGGGATTTTGCCAAAGATAATAGCTTTTGTTTTTGTCTTTTGATGGCTTCAAGAGGGTACTTGGTTGTACACAAGAGATTTACCAAATCAATCTATCATGGAATCTTGGCATTTATCTAGAATAAATCTCCATCTAGAGTGTCATCGGGTATGCCTGAGATTGGTTCCTCATTTACTATTCGAGAGAGATGATCTACCAATACATGAGCTTTCCATGGCTTGGTTACAACTGTGAAGTGGAATTCTTGGAAGAGGAGCATCCATCGCATTAGCCATCTGGTTATTCCTTGTTTATTGATGATATATTTCAAAGCTTCATGATCTAGAAAAAATATAAAATGTTTGCCCATTAGGTAGTGTCTATATTTGTTCACTACGAAGATAATTGATAGGCATTCCTTTTCAATGGTGGTGTAGTTTTGTTTGGCACTATTAAGATTCGGCCTCACATAATAGATTGGATTGTGTATCTTGTTTTTGTCATCTTGACAGAGTAATTCCCCTAGTGCAGTGTGAGATGCATCCATATGCACATAAACTTCTTTTGTTCAATATGGGGCTACCAGGTGTTATGACCTCCACGATCCTCCCTGTTGGACAAGACAAGACAACAAGCCATATTCACAAACAATAGAAAGGGGGACATCATACTCAACTCCCAACCGTAGAGCCAATACGGGCTCACCCTCGAGCCTCGGAGCCTACAGCCAAGCAGGCAGCCACATCCAAGGGATTGATGTCCCATACCACCAGCCCCCCACCAGTATGGGTGACAAGGCTTTGCTAAAGGGCCAAGAGTCCCAAGTGTCTTATGTGAGAGATGTCTCGCAAATGAGCCCATGGGTCCTATTTATAGGCTCAAATGAGCATGTGTTCCATTTCACATTGGGTGGCCAATTCATATTTGATTGAACACTTTTAACTACAGGAGCCCATCCAAATGTCCTTTAATTTTAGGGACATAACACCAAGATAGTCACATTCATTAATTTATCCTTTATGGTCTCAAACGCTATCAAGCACTCCATGGTCCATTGGAATTTTTTATCTTTTCTCAAAATTTGTGTTAATGATGAAGTTATCAAGGCAAAATTCAGTATGAAATGTCGATAATAGTTAGCGTATCCCAAAAATCCCCTGATTTATTGCAACTTTGAAGGAGATGGAAGTTCTTGAGTTTTCTCTACTAGAGTTTCCTAAACACCCTTGGAATGTCTCTTATGGGATTCTCATCTCACGCAGGTTTTGTATTGATTGTTCTAGTGCACTCTCAACAATTTCAATGATTTTCTTACATATTTCTAGTCTTTCCTTCTCAAGATCTCTTAGGTAACTACGATCATATTTCTCTAGGCTAGGTCATGTCTCTATTCTTGACTTATAAGCTTTCAACCACATCTTTAAATCTTCAGGCATATCATCCACTAGAATCGATCCTACCTGGTCCTTTGTTTGTTCTTCCCTCACCATATTCGTGTTTTATTTAACTTGACTAGAGGGATTGAATCTAGTGTTTTGTACATATTTTTCTTTTTCTTCAGCCAACTTCTTCATCCACTTGTTCTTTATTTTCTCCCTTCTCATTTTCTATTTTTTAGCTTTCTTTTTGTAGAGCTTTTTGATGGTTCTTCTAAATTTTTTACTTCTTAGGGTAAGGGTTCTTCCTTTTCACTCCTAGGACTACCAAGTCATTGATTTTCCAAGTTCTCTTTAGCTCTAGCTCTCCTCATAGCCTTTAAAGGCACTATGTATTCTTTGTCACTACATGAGGACTCTATTACTTCAATCACATCAAAAATTAGAGCAGTGGAATGTGCTTTAGAGGGGTCCTTGGGACAATCTCTAAACAAGTGCTCTTTTCCACAATCACTTCAATATCCTTCCCATGCCCTCTAAGGTTGTGGGTGATATGGCCTTGTGCTTTCTCTAATGAAATGGTCTCCTCTGCGTCTATAACATGGTCCTCTAGGTGTAGGTGGTCTAGTTGCACCCTTTTCCTTCTAATTTTTCCATTCATGTCATACTTTCTATTAAGGTGTACAACAGCTAGACCATCATTTAATGTCTAATGTTGTTGTATATTAACTGGTGATATCCAAATGGCTTCCCATGTGGTGGCCTTACAAGTTTGGACATTCACATCTAGGATGCTAAATTTTAAGAGATGGGCATTTTTCTCTTCTATAGTTATTACAAACATCATGTCTCATCCATTTGCTCTTGCATGCAAAAGTTTCAACTCAAAAATAACTTCAAGGATGTCAAGAATGTTTCAAAAGCTAATAGATTACACCCATCCTCGTTTAAAGACAAACATGACATATAACTACAAAGATTGAATCGCCAAAACAAAAGAATGTTATCCAATGGGCTCTTTTCTATATCAAATACTTACTTACATAATGCCATATAAAATAAGCTTGTATGTATATCAAATGTATCAACGCATTGTAACATATGCAAGAGCAAGAAATTTTTACTTAATTACATGCTCAAAATGAAGAATAAAACATAAAGATGAAACATGCAAAGAGGGTCAAATTCAACAAATCCATGATGAACATCTTCCTAGAATAATAGAGCATCAAATACATTAATTTTCTTCATGTCCATGGCTAATGCATGTAAAAGAGATGCTTATAGTACATAATTACACAAGTGATGTAATCCAAATGATATATTTTTTTAAATCAAGCAGCTTTGCTAGAAATGTAATCCGAATGTGATAGCTTTTCAACAATCACAATCAAGATCACATTTACGATTCATCACATATATAAACATTTTCCTCTTCTCTTGTCGTTAGATGTATTTGTCTTTCCATTATGTGCACAAAATGCCACCAATATTGGATTTCAATAACCACATTGGAGAGAAACTTGGCTTTTCTTAATCAATATGTCACCTTTATATCTTATTAAATGGTTTCTTTTATTTTCACATTGTTTCTTTCGTAGTCGTTGAAATCAAATTGTGTGCCTATAATAGCAAAGGGTATATGTGTGAAATTATTCTTTCTTTTATAATATTCATTTGTAGTGACTTTCCTTCTCACCGTCAATTCTTCGGCCATATGTATGATTAAATTGTGTGGCAACAAAAGGTATGAGCAGCTACCTCTCTTCTTAACTCCCCAACCAAACATGAACCATCTACATCATCTAATGTGATTGAGATTATCGGATAGAAAAGCAACCAAAACCTACCACATGCAATGAAAGATCTATCTTTTTTTGGGGGAGAGAGAGGAGGGGGGAGAAGAAAGAGGGAGCGTGGGGGAAGAGAGAGAGACAGAGAGAGAGAGAGAGAGAAAGAAAAAAGAAAGAAAGTCATATTAACATCTTCTGGAGGCCAAACTTGGCCTATGAGACAAAACCATGTACAAGTGTAGCAACCCCTGTATAGAAAATGAAGTGAAATAAAAAGTACTCGCTACACAAAACTATATAGCTCTGGAAAAGGCTGGGGAGATGTGGCTCTCACTCTGCAGATAATGACCACCTAATACATAGGGGGTCCATAATGTGACTGAGTAAAATACCCTAGCTACTAGTGATGGGTGGAGGTGGGTGTAGTATGTGGTACATCGGTGGTGGTATGAGTACCTCTTGAAGGAAGACAACCCAGGGGGTGGTGGTGCACCTCTACTCCATCATGTGGTCATAGGCTGTCCTGATGCGTGAGACTTCTTCCTGATATAGTCGTGATTGATGATATCCAACCATGTATGGTTGGTGTCGTGCTCTCTGTGCTGCTGCCTAGTGGAGTGTGAGCCCTATAGATGGACCTCTCTGATGTAGCTCAGCTCGTTGAAAGAACTGAGTAATGGTCTGCTTGGTACTCACCTGTGTCTGATGTGTGGGCTGTAATGACCGCTCTCGCCTCTCGTATGCTGCTGCGAGGAAGCGTCTAAGGTGCCGCTCATCTCCCATAGTCATGCACAACTGGAGCGACTCCTCTATTTGGAATTGTGCTTGTAGGTCTAAGTATGTTGGGCATCTGATAACAAAATGCTCCTCACTCTCTACCTCTGTCTAGCATATTGGGCATCACCTCTCCTCACGGGGGACTCCCATGGACCGACCCCTCTCAATCTCGAGCTAATGTGATGAAACCCGGAGCTGCCCAATGATGACTTGAAGGTGTTGGGATAGGTATGTCTGCATGTATCTCGGAATCTCGATGAAGCCCTCGTCCGATATATGTAGAAAATGCTCACGGTAATAGAGCATTTTCGGTGGTAATGTATCCCTAGAGCTCACCCATGTCCTTTGTATGTATATATGCCATATCTCCTGGCGAATGACCCTATTCCTCTCCTGATGAGAGAGCGAGTAGGTGGGTGCCTCTAAGTCATATTGTAGTGGTGGTAGCCTATCTATGTCAAGACCATGGTGGCCTAGCCAGTCTTGTGTCTATGCATACCATGAGGAGGTGTCGCCTACTAATGCCATATCATGTGATGCCTGGAAATCCCGATAAGCAATGCCCTCTGTATCCATGCTCCGAAGTCTGTGTAATAAGCATACTGTCTGGAATAGTTCCTCAACTAGCATCGGTGGTGCAGCGAGCTCTGCGCTAATGATATCATGTGGTATTATAGGCTTGCTGCGGATAAGTCTAGCAATTATGAGGATTTTTGGCCTCTCCAATGTTGTCCATACTAATGTAGCTAACCCCGGCCCCCATATGTTGGCCGCTTAGTCCAAGGGAAAGTGTCTTACAGACACCTATGTTTTGTTCAACTAACTTGTAGTAGGCCACTTTCTTTTACTTTGAATCCACAATTGCTCACAAATATGTCTTCGTTTGGATCCCCAGCATGATCGCCAAAATTTTGAGTCCTAATGCCCACATGAAATATGATTATACAAGCCTTTGGTTTGCTCAAACCCCTCGGAATCGGTCCACTTGGATTACCTAGAGCCCACGATTATCTCTTGATTGATACTTTCGCACTCTTCTCCCCACTACCTCGCTCACATTCGTACCTACAAACTCACTCTTCCAAACTCGCTTCCTCTCAGCATACATCTATACACATGTAATTGATCGTACTCTCACATGCCCACCCTTGCTCCCACACACGCATGTTCACATACTCATGCTCTTCCACTCTCTCTCACTCTCTCTTTCACTCTCACTTTTCACACCCCCCTTCTTATCCATGCACACAAACTCACTCTTAGTTCTTCACATGCTATCCCACACACACATTCATAGCCACGCTCACTTCCTCTCTTTCTCTTCACGTTCCCTTATTCGGCCTTAATATCTTCGATGTAGGTGAACCATCTACCCATCTTCCGCATATGCTATCACTCCATTAATTTTCCATGAGCCTTCGCCTACCCATATAGAGGAACCCTAGTAAGGTTTGGTGCCACACCTCTATGAAGGAAGGGGGCCATATCGGGTTATCCCTCGTTGATGATTCTCCCCATTAATACAAGAAAGAATCACAATGGCTCTTAATACCTTCAGCTTCCTCGTATAAGTATCACTGAAATCCTAATGAGGATTCACCTCCCTTTCAAGTCAGGGAGCATGGAGGGATCCTTGACTTGTTGTGAGCTCTGCCTTTACTTCCTTAACAGGATCTAGAAATTATCATTTCGGGTGCCCATCAACGTCCTTAGCCCTTCAACTTGTAATCGCTTGGAATCGGTTTACACGTTAGATACAACTAGATGTATTCTCGAATTTGTGTGAACAAATTATGTACGCATCCCAAGGTTGTTTATTCTCCCATTCTCATGCATCCGAGGCCAAGCTAGAAGGATCTAGACTATACGACATCGTTCTCCTTTTCACCTCTATTAATTAATCCTAATGACGACCGAGTATATACAGAGTTTTTTGATTTAGCACAAGAGAATTGACTGGTCTACTTCCTGGATCTACTCTCATATGAATTCAAGTATAATCCACACCCACGCACACACTCACTTTCTCCTTTCTCTCACACTCACATTTACTCTCTCTCATACATAAGTTCATATATGCACATTCATACCCTCATCCTCACACTTACCCTCTTTCACTCACGCCCCGCTTAATCCCCTCTTTATCTCATGCACTTACAGACACACGATCTAGGTCACCCTCTCCCTTCTCCACTTCTCACACACTGACACCCATCCATGCACATACACTTATTTTCATCCTTTCTCTCTTTTCTACCTCTACTCATACACATACTCTCACATTCACATATGCACACATACACACAGCCCTGCACTTCTACTATTTCCCTCCCTTTCTACTCTGTTGCACCCATATGCTACAGAATCCAATAGCACGCCTAGGAGGTGATCATCAGATGAATTCATGTTGGCCGCATACAAGATAATACAGTTTGCCTTGCAAGGAGACCAGGTTCAACTATTATGACAACCCCCTAATTCTTCCCCTTCACCTACAAAAAACAAAATGCCACAGACCTGATCTTTCTTCGGTTTTCACTTACCGGAAGCTACTCGCACCATCGTCGGTCCACTGTTGAGACTTGAAATGCACCAAGAAAGAAAATTATCCACACTCCTTCCCTTCACTCTCCTTTCAGGTCTCAGCTATGGTCACTTCCCTAAAGCCTTTCCCAATCAAGCGCAATTGGACTCCCAGGGATGTAACTTAACCACTGCAAAAATGATGGTGTGATTCCAAAGGCTTCCCGCATGCCAAAAAGGAGTACCAAATCAGCTCTATTATAGACTAGCTTAGGACAAGTGAAGAGACAATTGGACTGGTTCGCGTCTCAGGAAAGCTCCATAAAATAGCCCAAGTAACATAGATTCTAGATCCAATCTGAGGTAAAGTTGCTGATACAGGGGATCTTACCAAACCAAACATGCCATGAAAAATCTGTAGAATGGAAGCAGTTTGTGCAAATTGCAATGGTCTCTCCACAGCAGCATATACAGCCTCATAACCAAAAGTTCTCAATGTGTGGATAGCCCAATATAGCACTTGTAGCACAATATCATGAGCAGGCACCGTCCATAAGTGAGGCTCCCCAAAGCGGACTACTGGCTTTTACCCTAGTCATGCTCATAATTGAGGGCTAGCCCAGTCAAAGACACCCAAAGCACTGACCTTTAGATCACCCTCATGTGAGTGAGTCCAGAAGCAATATCTGTAGAGCTGCTGCTGCTCTTCAAAATAATCCTCCTATGTGCCCAAGCAGTATCTGTAGAGCTGTGCTTCAAAATAATCCTCCTATGTGCATCCAGTAGAAGCCGGAGTACCCAAGCAAGTTCTGTTCGGCTGTCGACTACTCTCACAAATAATATCTCTCAGTCTTTAGGGTCACCCAACGAAAACAACCCAGTTGTAGACAACGAGATAGATATGCTTCAAAATAGCGAGGCCCGCCATTATTCTTGATTCGTTCGTCCTTTCAACCCGGCAGCACAAGCCTTCACTTTGAAGGTAAAAATTGTCTTCCTGCAGAAGACAAACCCACGGTCCCTCGTGCTCGTGGGTTACGCCGGGTGTGATGAGTAACTATGCCTCCAGCATCCGTGGTAGGTAGGCATAAATGCTCTCAGTTTCATTACCACATTCAAAGCCAATTTGCCCGCTTCCCCTGGAAACATGTGCAGCCCCAAAGAAGCGGAAGCCTCCCCCTTCTTGAGTTATATCCCTGTTATCCTCTCTGCAAGGAGACTTTGTTGACGGTGTCCTTGTGTCACACACAAGTCCAATTCTCTTTCTTTACCTGCAAGCTACCACACACACATCCGCAAAAAACATTGCCAAAAAAAAATTTATCTCCTTGACCTTTTTTGCTCTTCTTCTTCACTGTAGATATACAACGAGATTCCAGAGAACTCCTCCGATGAGGTTCAATAAGTGGCCTCTTTAGCTCATCATTAGCTCTGCACAAAGCCGCACCTAGAAATCCATCACACCTTCCTTTTGTACTTCAACTTTGATTGAGAGTAGCTTCAATAGCGAGCCTCCAAATCTCCCATCGCCTCCCTCCAAAGCCATGGCATCTCCAACACTAGATTGGACCATCTCTCCTTTGTTCACGTGCAGCTCCTCTTGGATAGTCTCCTCCCCGACCCTGAGCACCATATCCATAAGTTTGTCTGTTTTCCCATCGCAATGTAGGTGGGACACTTTGAACAGGCAATCCCATATAGGCCCGTTCTCTTGTATCTCTCGATTTCATGGGCCGCTCTTCATAGGCCCTCTTGTTGTAACATCGGTCTTCCGTGTGATTGGTCCTTCCACAAAAAGTGCAACGCGTTCTAGGTGGCGATCTATCTGTGAATACTCTCGAGATTGTAGGGCATTCTGAAGCTAGATGGCCGTAACCATGGCACTTTCTACACCATGTATTCGATCTAAACACTTGGTTGGGGTTTGTAGTTACTTCTTGTTTCACTGTGTATGTTTCCTGGGTCATTGTGGCAGCTTTTATAGCTTGTGTGACCAACTCCAATATTCGTTCTTCAGTTAGCGCAGGCTTCACCTCACCTGGCATGCTAGTGGCAGCTACAAAAGCTGGGGTCGTCAATGTGGAACTTCCTTGGCCAGGATCTTTCATCGGTATGTTTCCTGGGCCTCCCATTGGCTTGCATAAGAGCTCAATCTTCCTTTGTTGACATAATTGTACTTCCTCCCAAAGCCTTGCTTGTTCCTTAGCATCTATTAAAGTTGCCGGTCTTGTCAGGTTGATATGTTGTTGCGCCGTAATATCTCTCAATCCGGCAATGAATCTTCTCTTCAATGTCTCATCGTTCGGGGCATTCGTGCCCATCTTTCTTACCAAGGTTTCCATTCTCTGAATGTATTTATCAATGCTCTCATTGACTCCCTGTCGTAGATAATCCATCTGTTGGGCCAATCTATCTTGGAAGCCTTGTCATCGAAACTTTGCCAAGAAGGCTTCCTTCAGCATCTGATAAGTTCCATGCTCTTGTGGTGTCAAATTCCCATACCAGTTGGCTACCTCATCACGGAGAGTAGCAGGAAAAATCCTCAATCTTTGATCCCCGTCAACTACCTCGTTGGCCTCACAAGTAACTTCAAATAGTTGGATAAAACTATTTGGATCCTCGTCCCAAGCACTTGAGAACTTGGTGAAGTCCCCCAAATGAACCGAAATCCGCTGAGCCATTTCAAACAGAGGTGTGATGTCAATATCACTTCGATCCCAGAAATTTAGTGCACGCGCCCTCAGGATCCCTCCTTCAAACTTTTGCACTTGATTCGCGACTCTCCTACAGGAGTACACGTTTTTGGCAGATTTCTTCCAGCTAGTCGAGGTCGACTCACCTTGCGACTCCCACCTCTTCCTTTCTCTTTCAAGGGCTCTTCTCTGAGCGCGTTCCTCTCTTTGCGTTTGCGTTCCTCCTGAAGATGGGCTCCCCTCGCTCATGTACTAGATCCGAGGTCCGCAAGCTTGGCCAACAATCAACCATTTGATGAAGAAAAGAGAGTGCGGAGCATAGAAAAAGAAAAAGCGAGAGAAGAAGATATATGTGGAACGGGAATGGGAAACATGTGAGAGATACCCAGGTTAGAAAAGAGAAGAGAGATGAATCAGGGAAGGCTTGATTATGCAGAAGGGACAAAAATGGGAATATAATATAGAAGTGTGTGTCTACTTTCATTGGTTGCTTGATGTGATCCCTGAATTGTTGTTGATCTATTTGTGTCTGATGTTTTTGGTATTACTGATATTTTTTTGTTGAGTAACAGATTTCTTGTAGTAAGCAAATGATTTGAAGAGAGGAGTGGAAGTCAGAAGAGGATAATGAAGTGGCTCAAAAAAAAGGGAGTTGGTGGCATGGAACGTCGGGATTACATGCTACAAAGAGCAAGAATAATGGCCTATGCACATTTGCAAGTGATGAATATGGGTCGATCCGTGAATGCTAAGATTGCAACTAGGGCATTTATCACGATCTCATTGTTGTCTTTAATGAATTTCGGGATTTCAACATAAAAGATTCTAAAGAAGAAAGACATAAATAAATCATGTGGAGCTTCTTGCCAAAAAAAAAAATTAACAGAGTTAGGTTATTCTTGCTTTAACATTTATGCCAAGATGGTGTTGTCGCATAGAAATAATGTCTTTCATGACTTCAAAAATGGTTTTTTTATCAGAATCTGGTTTGTTCATATGTTTTTACTCAAAGAATCACATCCAAGGAGTGAATGCTGCCATCAATTTTTATTTCTTAAAGAGCTCTAAGATGTATCTGCAAGGTTGGTCGGTCTGGAAAATGTAGAAAAGAAAAACAAAGAAAAAAAAAGGGACAAAAGTCGTTCCAGGCTACCTTCTCTTGGCCTGCATATTAGGGGGAGTGGGGTGTCAGGGATCAAAGGGAGTAGATGAGTGGAAAAAAAAAAGAGCAAGAACAAAAAGAAAAAACCATAACCCCCTCTCTCTCTCTCTCTCCCACAGGCGATTTGTTGGGTGTCTCTTTTTGTTTTTAGTGTTGGGGAGTGCAGGTGACGAAGGCAGAAGGGGGGCAGCCACGGCTGCTGCTAAAAAGAGGGGAATTTGTCGTCGAAGGACTTCTGCTTCTTCCCCCTCTTCGTGGCTGGTTGCTGTTGTTGACAGGCATTAACGCTTCTTTTGGAAATATTGGTCGAATCCGCTGTTTGTTGTGATGAAGCATCAAGTCAGAAACTGTTCTGGGGTTTCTGTGGTTGTAGCACACTGCCAGTGATGCAATTCATGCTTCTTCACAAGAGTCTCAGTAGCTTTCTCTCTTGCTGGAGCATTAAGGGGTTTTCCTTGCTGAATCTGTTGGTGAAAACGAGGGGAGGTCAGTGGTCATGGAGTAGCTTGAGGAGGTATCCAAGGTTTTTTTTGTTTTGTTGTGTTTTTGGCAGGTGAGGGAGGCGATGGGAGATTTGGAGGCCCACTATTGAAACTACTCTCAATCAAAGTTGAAGTACAAAAGGAAGGTGTGATGGATTTCTAGGTGCGGCTGTGTGCAGAGCTAATGATGAGCTAAAGAGGCCACTTATTGAACCTCATCGGAGGAGTTCTCTGGAAGCTCATTGTATATCTATAGTGAAGAAGAAGAGCATAAAAGGTCAAGGAGACAAATTTTTTTTGGAAATGTTTTTTGCGGATGTGTGTGTGGTAGCTTGCAGGTAAACAAGGAGAATTGGACTTGTGTGTGACACAAGGACACCGTCAACAAAGTCTCCTTGCAAAGAGGACAACAGGGATATAACTGAAGAAGGAGGAGGCTTACGCTTCTTTGGGGCTGCACATGTTTCCAGGGGAAGCGGGAAGATTGGCTCTGAATGCGGTAATTGTAGGTGGTGAAATGAAGTGTGTGGGTGCAGGGAATGCAAAATGCACTACTCCTGGAGAATATGTAAGCACATGAATACATTGAAGCATAATAGACACGTATCACCAAGCCTCCATATCATCACTAGAAACTACACTTAGAAGTAAGAGTCACAGGAGCAGCAAGCGTGGAGCAGGATAGAGCACAAGACCACACTAACTAGAAAGACAAATGTAACACAATCTGAATACCAACCATTAGCTAATCATGCCACAGCTAAGCATACTACTTATCATTCAAACACAAAACAAACATCTGAATACAACCTCCAAGTATTCTCACATAAGTGGCATCAGCAAATAACATAAGCAGCATAAGGAAATAACATGAGCAGGACTCTATCATCTACGAGCTCTAAGCCCACTCTCACTCTCAGCTATATTCTCTTGTAGTGTGCACTATATGCTCTATCTCATATCCCTTCTATTGAGGTTTTCCCTTTTTATAGGAGAGAGGTGAGGAACCGGTACAATAGGGAAGTCTATTACATGGGAGTAATGGGAAGTTAATGCATTAGGCGGTTTCATTTGTCAGCCTGGCCGTCGCCAGTACCATACTTTGTCGTGTAATGATGAGTGGTTGGGCCCCACTTGGCCGCCTAGTCAGGTCAGCTTGTCTGAGCATGCCTTGGGCATGCAGTCGTCAAACTCTACCATCTGGACGTCTTGGTGCCCAACTCTAGATTTTGGACGTCTTGGCGCCCAACTTCAGATTTTGGACGTCTTGGCGTCCAACTTCAGATTTTGGACGTCTTGGTGCCCAACTCCAGATTTTGGACGTCTTGGCGTCTACTTTGATATTTGGTCCCTTGGTGCCATCCTTTATCCTGCCCTTCAAAAATTTATTCTACAGGTTGCCCGTCACTAGTGTCTCTCTGTCTCGAAGAGAAGGGAAAAATGAATAATTGAGGTGTTACAAGAGAATAAATGGAGTGATTACATCAAATATTTCCAGAGAGAAAGTGGAGTGGATAAATCATAAGCTTCCAAAAATAATTCTGAGTTCTGTCAGTACAAAATAAAGTTCCATGAGTTATACAAGTGGTGCAACATAAAAACTATGACACTGTGCAGCAATAAAAGAAAATACTAGGAAACTAGGCAGCAAAAAATAATGATCTCCGTCCAAATGACCATGAAACTAGTCACATGCAGGCTCCTTCCCAAGCCTTCGATGTTCAGTTGAAGTGTCCTGCTGGTCTTCATTTGGAGTAACTTCCTGGTCTTTTTCTCCTGCTGCTGGTGATGGGGTGAGCTCCTCCGTGTGAGAAGATGTGAGAAAAGCTTTTAATGCACTAAATTTGGATTTGAGTGTATCCTTTTGCCTCTTTAGCACTGCATTTTCAGCCAAGAGTTTCTTGTTAGCTGATTTAAGTTCCTTATTTTTAGCCTTCAGCCTTGTGGTCTTTTCTTCTTCATCCTACAGAAATGCTTCTAAGTTTTGTACCTTCTTTTCAAGTCGATTGCATCCCTGAAGTGTCTAGATAATTCTACAATCTACATGTACATCTCCTTGTTGACGAGGCTTACTCTAAGACATTCTTCACTCAACATGTGAACATGATTGCGTAGCCGATTCTCTAAATCCATACAAGCCTGCCTGTCTTCCATAAGTTTGTTAGTAATTTCAAAAAATCTGTTTTTGGCAACATCCATCTGGCACATATTCTGTAAGTGATCGGGAACTAAGGGCTAGATATGTTTTTTGTATCTCTCATTTGTGAATAGTTGTTGTTGCTCTACACTAGATGCATCAAGAAATGGGTGCGGAGGTAAATCTGTAGCGGGGTTATGGCGGGAAGGAGAGAATCGGAATGGTGGTGGAAAGGGTAGTATTTCAAACGGGGGTGATTGAATAGAGGTTTGAGGTTGCGTAGGTGGAGAGGTGTATTATTTTGGGGAATAGATATCGATGCTGGTAGGAGAGGCGAAGGGGGATGAGATGGTGGCCGGGGGAATGGGGAGTGGGATGCTGCAGGTTGTGGAGGGGAAGGTGGTGGTGTGGGACATGATGGAAATTGGAGATGAATTGGATCAATGGGTGGATCAATGGTGATGGAAGTGGATGTGGTGGAAGCGGGAGGGGGAGTGGGGGTGGAATGAGGTGGGGCAATGGGTGCAGTAGGTGCGTCTGAAGTGTGTGGGATTTGTGAAGGTGGAGTGGATTGAACGGAAGGAGAAGCTTTTCTAGATGAAGTAAGCACTAGTATGATAGGCGGAAAGGGGGTGTTGGCTAATGTGCGTACCTTTTTTTATGCTCTAGCATATCCTTGTTGGTCGATTGGAAGAGTGTCGAGGAGCGCCCTAGAATCTTTCTGAATCTTCACTCTTCGTTTCTTGCGAGGGTGTGCTGCATGTGGATGTTTAGATAATATCGGTCGCGACCCGTCTTTTGAATGGAGGGCTACAAAGTACCTATATATGTACAGCATAATGTGACCTCCTACCACTTTGAAGGTAAGAGCCCTTTTGCCTACCTGATGCCCATATCTTTTCTTTCGTTCGGCGAGCGTCTGCAGGAGAATTTTGTGATATGGGTAGGGCTTTGCTTGGACGCCACAAAGAAGGGGTTCACATATTTTCACATCGGTGAAATGTAAATTATCCTTGAGGAGGAAGAATGCCTTGAATAATAGTAGCTTCTTTATCATTACCTGACTACAATTCAGAGTCGAGAAACTAGTCGTACATGCCTGCAATATATCGGGAAGGTCCAACTCTGCATAACTTCCTGCCTTCTTTGATTCTGGAATCCCTTGTGTTCCCAACATAAGGGCGAGCTTATCTTTAGTGATCCTTCCTCCAGAAAGGGATGGAAAAGACTTGAAGAGTGTTAAGATCTCCATACCACAATTCTGAGGGTCACTAAGTGAGAGGAGCTTTGCATTAGTAAACCCATATTCTTCAATTCTTCTAAAGTGAATGAGTTTTGAAGCTTACCACATATGCTTAAGTCCAATTTCAAAGAGATCTCCCCAGGGATGGAGATGATTTTTGTGGTGGTGGCCACATTTGCCACATTTGCTGATGACGTAGCAGAGTCCTTGATGTGAGTACTTAGCTGAGTATTTGCTACTGGAGATGTACTCTGATCCTGCTGAATTTTCTTATCAAGTGATTCTGACTTGGAAGGATTCTCCTCAGAGACCACATACAGTGAATCGCTAGAGTCCCCATTTGATTTGGATTGGCCAGATGCACTCTCTATGTCAGTTTTGAATTTTGAAAACGTTTCCTCAATTTCTACTGAAGATGATGCCATGATAATTATAGTTCCCCGAGTGTATATAAAGAAGAGATATTGAAGATGAGGTAATAATTTAATCAAACCTGGAGGATAATTAGATAACTACGAAGCAGGTCTGGATAATGATCGAAGAGGCTGCTTGCTTAGCTTGTAGAGCTGGACAATCCACTGAAAACGTTGATAGGCAAGGATGTAGCTAGAACTCCAATTAGGTATCTCTTAGAGAATCAGAAGTTGTTCGATTAGCATGGATGAGAGTGCTGGCATTTCCAGGGTGGCTTCCAGCAATGGCGATCTAAATCCCTTGGTAGCCCGAATCGGTCACCCTCAACCAAGATAACAAAATGGATACCCCTCGTTGCAGGACGTGTTCCCTACAGGTACTGATCCTATGTTGTCTCAGGTTGTACAGACTACGACAAATGAGTGAAGATTTGATAGGTACAACACAAGGTGGTCCAGGTCTTCTCTTTCCCAGGGGTGGATGGGAGACTCATGAAAGTGCTGAAGAGGCTGCTTGTCGGGAGCCTTATGAGGAAGCAGATGTACGTGGCGATGTGGTCAATAGCATGATTGGGATCAGTCAGGATTGGGCACTGATCCGAGAGGTTCGATTCACAATTGGAGTCTAGATTCTCCAGCTTTTCACAACTGGAATTGTTTGAAGAGGTTCTTGTTGCATAGCAGAGTATTTGGCGGGGAATCCTCAGTAGAGTATTTATCGGGGAGGTTCGGTAGAGTCTTGTTCTGGAAAGAGATTGACGAGGTGCTTAGATTGCCCGTTGGGTTTGCTCTTATCAGATACCTGAGGAGCGGATGCTGAAATTGTTGTGGCAAGTACTCACGATGATTCACCTTGGGTACAAATTATAAGGGAGCCGAACTGTGGATGTAGAAAGAGAGAACGATTGGATTTGATTTAACTATGGCGCGCTGTTGTCAGATGATTGAGCAGTCTAAATTTGTTCGGGTGTTGGATAAGAATGGAGATGTGTGGTCGTCGCCTATCAGAAAGGGAGGGTAATTTGGCTTTAATAAACTGAAGAGTGCTCGATGGGGTAGCCGAATTCGCGCATTATTTATGGAGCATTGATTTTCCCGATGATTTCAAGTGGGCGCAGATTGTGTAAACTAAGGTCGCCTTAGGAATAAATTGGAGGGGAGGTCACCCTTAACAGGAGGGGGGTCGCCCTTAACAGGAGGGGAGGTCGCCCGATGTGGTCGCTGAAGGGCTTTGGTGTGCAGAACAAGAGGAAGAAGGAGGAGGTAGAACGAGAGAAAAGAGAGGAATGACGTGCGGACATGTGTGGGAGCCTCGAAACCCACATAATGATCTCTCTTGAGGCAATGCTCTATATATGATGTATATATATGAATATGGGGGTAAGGTCACATGACCCTTACATCCCCAACAATCTCCCACTTAAGGGTCAATGTGACCATAAGTGGTAACATATACAAAGAATGATGTAGGACTATACAATAATGTACAGGAAGAGTCCGGATCTCAACCCATACTGATCAGCCTACACCAATTGCCTCAAACAAGGTGTATCCATGCACCTCAAACTGCTCTATACTCATATCAACAGGAGCCGAGCTCATATATGACTGACGCAAGAACTGATGAAGTTCCTGCAAAGCTCCCACTCGCTCTATGCCTATGTCAATCATCGAACGACTAACAACTCCAAGTGCAAATGCTCCAATAGCAACTGCAATGTCTGGTCTCGAGCATAACAACTCGTACATCAGACTCTCGAATGCTGACGAAACCTGTGCTATCTTGGCTAATCTAAGCATGTCAGTCATGCCTATATCCAAGGCATCCAAAGCACCATCATCAAGTCCAACATGTCCTGACATATCTGTGTCAACATCTGGCATATGAGCAAATCCAAGAATGACCGCATGATCGCTGACTCATCAACATCTAAATCAGTCATGCTTGCAACCAAGGATGTATCTGGTTGTGCATCCTGAGAGCTAATATGCTCTACCATACACTGTGTACCATAAGAGCTATCATGCTCTACCACACCAAGTGTATGATCATGCTCCACATGAGCTAACTGCACAACATCAACACCACGATAAAACTGATGATCAAACTCTAACTGAGTATCATCACAATGCTCTACGTGAACATCCACATCATGCTCTAAAGCATCCAACTGATCATCCAAAGTATGCTCTACATGAGCATCCATATGATCAACAAAGTCATGCTCAACATAAGCATCATAAGCATCTATATCATGCTCTACATATGCATCCATCTGAGCATCTGAATCATGCCATACATATGCATCAAGAATGTCAATAGACCTATCTGTAGGTAGATAAAATAAGACATGACAAGTCTCACATCGCACATAAGGCTGAACTCCCACTGAGACGAGACTGTCTCTCACATGAAGTACCTGTAGTGGATACATGTGCCCAATCCTAGCACCTCTGACAAGCATAAGCTGTCCCAACTGCAACTGAAAATGATGCTCACCAAGGAATGTATAACATCTGCTCTCCTGTAACTGGCTGACTGAAATCAAGTTCCTAGAGAATAAAGGCACATAACGTACATGCCTGAGTATAAGTGATGCTCCACTAGGTAGCATAAGGCATACATCTCCTGCACCCTCATTGTCATATGTCGTACCATCAAGTGCACACGTCCACGACTCTCACCTGAGAATCGACAAAACCACTCACGATGTGAAGTAACATGAAAAATGGCTAACGCATCAAGCAACCAAGCCATATGTGTGCTATCTAATGAGCAAGAGGAATCATGAGATGAACCATAGGAGAAAGTGATATCACCATCACTGGCATAATCAACTGCCATAGACTCTCCTGAAATCACTACCTGACCTGCATGAAGTGCATATCTCTGACGTCGTCGTCGCATCCGCCTGAAGCAACGTCGTCGAATATGGGCCTCATGACCACAATGCCAACATCGAAGTCGTCGATGTGATCTATGTCTCACATGAGTCAATGGACTCGCATATATATCATGTAGTCTCTGCCATAATGCACTACTCGTCTTCTCATACATAACAGACTCATATATAGAATCCACAAGCTGTAATCGGATAGTGGAGCTGGCCAATGCATCCATATCCATCCATACATGGCCGGGCATGTCACGAGGCCTCTGTGCATCTCTATGCACATACATATGTAACCCTGCACGAACCAATGTATGCCACATCTGAGCTTTCCATCTCGAAAAGTCAGTGCCATCAAATCGAGAAGACACCATGCTGGCAATCCAATAGACTAGCAATGTAACAAGATACTAGAAACAATACTCTATCCTGAATAGGATCACACCTGCATATCCATATGCATAACTCACATCACATATGTCTCACTGGAGAAGAAAACCATGTGAACCACCTGTCACATAATCATGCATCTAGCATGTGCATAAAACCATGAGCATAAGCCTGCTCACCAAGTCTCCAAAGTGACCAAATAGATGTGAAAGAATCCTAGCAAAATTTCGGTAGAGTATCCCCTGTAAACTGAGCAATCAAACAAGATAACCAATCTCAAAAGAACAATGAGTAATCTGTCACCACCTGTCACTGATCCAAGCAAGGATAATGGCAATGACATATGCCAAAAACTAATAGCAACACATGCAAATATAATGATGATGTATCTCCCACTCAAGAATGAATTCTGCAAGATAGTCCAACGTGTCACAAATAATGTGTGACCAAGTCCAAGTGAATGGAGATAGTCAATGATCCAAAGCTATCACACAAGCTTCAAGATCCACTAGAGCTCTCTTCTAGCATAAAAGCCAATGAAATTTCGACAACATCTCCTCTGTAAAATGGAATCTAGAACCAAAATAACCATGTGGGAATCACCATCCACAACATCAAATCAATGAATATTTGCTAATAGAATAGCAAATCAAGGTGACAAACAAGTATCCAACTGAGGCTCCAATCTGGATCATGTACCTGTAAAGAAAACAAAGATACAAGTACCAAACAAGATCCAAAATCAACTCTCACAGAATTTTGTGCAACTGGTAACTAAATCCATAACCAAGTGGCATAAGCAAGGTATAGACCACAATGACACTATACATCCATGATCAAACTCATGATGACATAATTCTCAAAAAAGAGTATACCACAATGTCATCTTACATGCCAAACACGTAACAAGATCATGCTCTACTCTCATATGGAGGAGCTAACACAATGATCATACATGTACAATGTCTTGAAGCTCTGAAAATAAGAGCTTGCACACCAAAAATTCTCTCTCGAAGAAGTTCCAAAGCAAATTCAACCTCCAAGAGTTGTTAGGGTTCTCACAGCAAAAATGTGCTACTCTGTGTTTTACTGTTTCAGAGGTGATAACCTCTGAATCTGAACTTCTGCTCTTCAGCAAACTTCAAGATCTAATTCTTGGCTACGTAACGAGATAACGAGATAATTCAATCGGAGGTGCGTAGCTCAAGATATGCATAAAACAAGCACCTGCTGTCAATTTCACTATCACATAGAACACTACTACTCTGTATTTTGCAGTTTCGGTGATCTTGCACTGAGAATCTGAATCTGAGTTCTTCTAAAATTGTAGCTATCTTTCCAAGCTACGAACAACAAGTTGAATCATTGCATTCCGAGCTGTAGAACTCAAGTTATGACAAAAAAACCGACCTGCTGTCCTACTCAATGTAGATTCGTCTTCTACAATTCTCTACGTCTTTCGAATTTTCGGCAGTTCAGAAGTCCGAACCAGGTTCTGCGCCCTTCTGTGAAGTTGTACCTCTCTGTGTTAGCTACGCACTGAACTTTAAAACGTATCAATCCGAGCTTCGTAGCTCGAGTTATGACCGAAATATTGAACAGCTGTCAAGAGATGCCGACCTGCACTTTCACCTCTTGTGACCTAAGCTTCCATTGAAGCTTCTTGCACACAAGCCTTCAGCATGCTCTGATACCAATGAAGGGCTTTGATGTGCAGAACAAGAGGAAGAAGGAGGAGGTAGAACGAGAGAAAAGAGAGAAACGACGTGTGGACATGCGTGGGAGCCTCGAAACCCACATAATGATCTCTTGAGGCAATGCTCTATATATGATGTATATATATGAATATGGGGATAAGGTCACATGACCCTTACATCCCCAACAATCGCCAGGGGACAACCTGTCCAAGGGGAAGTCGCCACTGCGGGTTGCAAAAAATCAGGGATGGAGTGTGATCGCATTTGGAGAGATATGTCGGAATCGAGCAGGAAGGGAAATTGCTTTGATTGGAGGTGGAGAGGTGTCTTATGATATGTGGTAGGGAGGGAGTCCAGAGACCTTCGGTTAAGGGGATGTTCTTTCGCCACATCCAAGAGACCTTTTGAGGACTTTTCTGGTATGGTCACTGATTCCACTGTCAATTATGCCTGGTCATTTGTCACTACTTTTTTGCACTGGAAGTTGAGCATCCTTTTCCCCTTCTCGATAGATGGGTTCAGGCTTATTGTTCGCCTTGAGTCAGATACCGATGTTAGATTGTCATGTTTGATAAAAGACCTTTTATAAGCCGTTGGGCAATTGAGAGCTCTTTAAGGTTGCGGGAGGTCAGAATATTTTCACTTGGGAGATAATCATATAATTGAGGCAGGGTATATTGCTCTTGTGTGGAATGAGTAAGAAGGGTGAGGATGGGTGCCTTAATTGGTACTAGATTAGAGGAGTCGTCGCCCTCGGTATGGATGAGGGTCACCTTAGTGTATTGAACTATAAATGGGAGGAGGGTCGCCCAAGGTGGAGGTGGGAGGAGGGGTCACCTAATGTGAGAGGGGAGGAGGGGTTGCCCTATTGTGGGAGTTGGGATGAAGTGTGGCCCATGGTGGGAGGAGGGAATGCCAATATTATGAGAGTGGAAGTGGGAAGAAGGTTGCCTAGGTAGGGGAAGGTGATGATTTAGGTACAGGGAAGAGGGTCACCCTAGGTAGGGGAAGGTTGTTGGTTTAGGTAGATGTTAGAGTTGGGAGGCGGGTCGCCTAAATTAATGAGAGTAGATGCGGGAGTAGGGTCGCCTAGGTAGAGTAGAGGTGGAGGGTCACCCAATTAGTGGCAACTAGGAGGAGTGGTCACCCAAGTTGGCAAAGTGAAAGGATGAGGGTTGCCCAGTCTTCGCCATAGAGGTTGAGAGGGAGGAGGGTCACCCAAGTTGGCAAATTGGAAGGATGAGGGTCGCCCAGTCTTGACCATAGAGGTTGAGAGGGAGGAGGGTCGCCCAAGTTGGCAAATTGGAAGGATGAGGGTCGCCCAGCTTGGCCATAGAGGTTGAGAGGGAGGAGGGTCGCCCAAGTTGGCAAATTGGAAGGATGAGGATCGCCCAACTTGGCCATAGAGGTTGAGAGGGAGGAGGGTCGCCCAAGTTGGCAAATTGAAAGGATGAGGGTTGCCCAGTCTTGGCCATAGAGGTTGAGAGGGAGGAGGGTCGCCCAATGTGGGAGTTGGGAGGTAGGTCGCCAAGGAGGAGGGGTCGCCACGGATGAGGAGGTAGGGTAGAGTAGAGTGTTGGAGAGGTCGCCCATGGTAGGAGTTGGAAGGAGAAGTCGCCTTAGTGGAGGGTAGGTGTCACCGAGGTCATGAGAATAGAGGTGGGAGGAGGAGTTGTTCTAGGTAGGGAGGAGGGAGGAGTAGAGGGATGTTTGCCTTAGAATGATGGAGAAGAAAGGGAAGTGATCTTAGTCAACCATAGAGGGGAGGTGCCAAATGACAGAGCATAGAAAATTTGTTACTCAGAGGGAGGAGAAGGAAGGGAAGGGTAGGTCGTTTTTGGAAGGGACGAGATGAGAGGGGATAGATCGGGTGCTTAGGTAAGCAAGGAAGGAGGTGAGGGCATCTTTGTAGCATTGGAGGGAGTGTTGCATTGGAAGGAGTAAGGAAGGCGAGGTCTTCCTAGGAGAGGAAGGGTGGAGGAAAGGACCCCAATAGAGGAAGGGTGGAGGAGAGGTCGCCCATGGAGAGGAAGGATGGAGAAGAGGTCGCCCAGGTAAGTGGTAAATTGTTTGAGATGATCTTTTGCCTTCTTTGCTTAGAGGGATGGCAAGGAGGAGAAATTTTATGTGATAAGAGATAGAAGAAATTAGTAGCATAATGCCTATGAGTAGCAAGAGGAAGATGGTAGTGACCATAGTGTTCTAGGAGTGGGTGCTAGGAGTGGGTGGGAAGGACAGTAGATAAATGGGAATGGGATACATGAAGAAGATAGATGAAAAAATCAATAGCTAAATAAGGAAATGACATAAGCTAATAGGAAATAACATAAGGGTATGTACATTATATACACGAGCAATTCCTGCTTTCCTATCCTTCTATATAGGGTTTTAGCTTAGATTCATTGACTAAGGGCAGTATTGTGCCCGTCAATGTGGAGATTTGTACTGCCCCTTTTGGAAGTGTGTGTATGACCCTAAAAGGTCCGTTCCATCTCGGCATCAACTTCTTCTTAGCCTTCTTCTCAAATAGTCGCGGGTGGTACAACAAAACTAAGCTTCCTTCCTTAATCTTTGATTTCCAGAGGTTTGCATCATGATCCTGTTTTCTTTTTTCCTGTACTGGTACTAGAGTTTCATTGCCTATCTTTCTCTTTTCTTCAAGAAGTTGTAGCCTCACAATGTTGGTTGAGAGTGCGCGAGTAAATCCAGGAATTCGATTGGTTCCCACCAACCGAGAACTCAAAAGGAGCAATTGCTTGTATTCCATAAACTAGCTCGAATGGAGTATGTCCTGTTGTGGCTTTGAAAGTTTTGTAGGCCCACAAGGTTCCAAGATACGCTTGTCCCCATGTATTAGGAAACTGTAAGCATGTTTTTCTTAGTAAGATCATGAGAACCTTATTTGTGCTCTCTGCCTGGAAATTTGCTCTTGGGTAGTATGCACAGGACTTCTTATGGAATATTTGATACTTTTCAAAAATCAAAGTGGGCACCTTGTTGACGAAATGGGCTTGTTGACGAAATGGGCTCCTTGAGCTGTTGTGACCTCTATTGGACATCCATATCTGCAAAAGATGTAATTATACAAGAAGGTGGCTACCATTTCAGTAGTACATTCCTTACTGGATATTACTTTAGCCCACTTAGTGGCATAATCCGTTGATACTAAAAGATACTTTGCACCTGAATCTTGTGCTACTGGAAAAATTAGGCCAACAAAGTCTATTCCCCAATGCTCAAAGAGTTGCCAAGCTACAGAGATATTAAGCGGTTGGTTCCTTTGTCGTGTTGGTTTGGGTGCACATCGTTGACAAACATCACATGCCTTGGCAAATTTAGTGGCATCTCTGAAGAGATATGGCCACCATAGGCCACTTTGGAGTACCCTCAGTGCAATGATATGTCCAGAAAAATGACCACTAGACTTTCCCTCATGTGCCAATTGAAGAACAGTTTCTGTTTCATGTGGTTGAAGACACCTTCTGTACATCCCATCAGGACCAACCTTATAGAGGGTATCTTTTGCCATCATGAAATTCTTACTTTTTAGGAGTCTACACCTTTCCAATGGAGTAGACCCAATACGAAATTGACCTTTTCCTACGAGGAGAGTCAAATCATCATACCATGTAGGTGCTATATTTACCTTATATATTTGGCTGTCTGAGAAATCATCTTCTACTCCCTTTGTTGCATGAGTTAGATGTCTGATGCGAGAGAGGTGTTCTGCAATGACATGTTGCCTACCGCTTCTCTGCACAATCGCAAAAATCGAATTCTTGGAAGAGGAGCAACCATCTCCATACTCTTCCTGCAACTTGTGGCTTATTCAATAAATATTTTAAAGCTTGATGATCAATAATCACTGTGAATGTAGTGCCTAATAAATAGTGCCTGAATTTCTTGAGGGCAAATACAATAGCCAATGCTTCCCTTTCTGTGGTGCTATAGTTCTTCTCGGCTTTTGAGAGGAGCCTATTCGCGTAATGAATGGGTCGATCTAATTTGTGTACTTCGCTTGGTTGGGTCAGTATAGCTTCTACTGCATACAAGCTTGCATCTACATGCACGTGGAATGTCTTAGACCAATCTGGTCAGATAAGTATAGGTGTAGATGCCAACCTTTGTTTTAGATAAGTGAATGCTGATTCTTCTTCTTCAAACCATTGAAAGGGAAAACTTTTACTCGTAAGCCGTGAAAGTGGTCGTGATGCCTCTGCATACATGCGTATAAACTTGCGGTGATATCCCGTGTGCCCCAAGAAGCTCTGGACCTCTTTAGCATTTATAGGTCTTGGAAGCTTAAGAATTGACATCTTATCTAGATCTGGAGTCATTCCTTTAGCAAAGACTACATGTCCTAACAAGGTACCTTGGGTTACCAGAAAATGACATTTGTTAAGGGTTAAGTTTCAAACATGTTTCTCTGCAACGCTGGAATACTTGTTCTAATTGCTTCAAATGTTCTGGCACATTCTCTACGGCAGTGGTGCAGGCTACTCCAAAGAAGGCTGAAAAGTCATCCATGAAAATTCTAAAGAATTTTAGGAGCAACTTGTTGAAGATCAGATATACTGTCCTATTAAAAGTGGCTAGTGCATTTCTAAGGCCAAAAGCCATTTTGGTATAGATATAGGTTCCCCAAGGAGTTACAAAGGCTGTTTTTGGTTGATCTTCAAGATGGATTTACAGTTGATTGTACCCACTGAAACCATCCATGAAACTGTACAGCACATGTCCTGCCACATCTTCAATCACTTGTTCAGAAAAGGGAGTGGGAAACCCATCATGGATGATTACCTTATTTAATGCTCGGAAATCCACGCAAATCCTGATTTTATTAGGTTGCTTCTTAGGTACTATGACCATAGAGGACAACCATTCTGAATGCTCTACAGGAACTATGATACCTGCTTCCTCCATTTTTCGGATTTCCTTCTTGACTGCTTCTGCATATTTGGGATTTAGCCTATACATTTTCCCTCTAATTGGCCCAGCTTCTGCCACTAGAGGAATAGTGTGTATTCCCAGTTCTTTTGGTATTCCTGTCAAATCCTTGTAACTCCATGCAAATACATCTTTAAAATTATTCATGAATGTTATTATCTTTGTGAGAAGAAGAGGGTGGTCCCACAACCAACTTGCCAGTAGAAGATTTTGTGGATTTTCTTCTTCCCCTAAGTTGACTTCTTTAACTGGCTCCAAAATTGCATGTCCTTAAACAACATTTGCTTGGTGAATGCTAGACTATCATTGATGGTGATTTCTTGGGTCTTTTCCTGTGTCCATCCTACTGGGACTTCCACCAATGGAAAAATGCTTTCTACTAGTTCTTCTGTTTGGCTTGCTTCAATCCCTTTTCTTCCTTCAACTCCTTTCAAAACTTTACCTCTTCGGAAATCTTTAGCTGGTTCTCCTAATACCACAGACTCCACAGTAGGTTCTTCTTCTTCTTTTTCCTTGATTGCTATTGTAAAGCATGAAACATTATTGGTCTCCTCAATCCAATCCATGATGTCGCCTAGATCTTCATTTGATATTTCTTCTCCTATATCAACTTCTTCCTTGATGTCAGGTGATTTTGTTTTATATGGCTCTGTGTGAGGCTTCCCGGATGCCCATTGGGCCGCCCAGCCAATTGTAGGGGTAGCCCAAGATGGAGGATAAGCTGCCCATTTAGGTGCCCAATGTGGAGGCCCTTGAGCAGAGTATGGAGCCCAAGCCTCTGGAGTAACCCAGCTACTTGGAGGCGGAGGTGCCCAGCTTGGACTACGAGGTGGAGACGTCTTGGCGCCCAACTCCAGATTTTGGACGTCTTGGCGCCCACTTTGATATTTGGTCCCTTGGTGCCATCCTTTACCCTGCCCTTCAAAAATTTGTTCTACAGTAATGAAACTGAGAGCATTTATGCCTACCTGCCGCGGATGCTGGAGGCATAGTTACTCATCACACCCAGCGTAACCCACCAGCACGAGGGACTGTGGGTTCGTCTTCTGCAGGAAGACAATTTTTACCTTCAAAGTGAAGGCTTGTGCTGCCGGGTTGAAAGGACGAACGAATCAAGAATAATGGCGGGCCTCGCTTCTTTGAAGCGTATCTATCTCGCTGTCTACAGCTGGGTTGTTTTCGCTGGCTGACCCTAAAGACTGACAGATATTATTTGTGAGAGTAGCCGACAGCCGAACAGAACTTGCTTGGGTACTTCGGCTTCTACTGGATGCACATAGGAGGATTATTTTGAAGCGCAGCTCTACAGATACTGCATGGGCACATAGGAGGATTATTTTGAAGAGCAGCAGCAGCTCTACAGATACTGCTTCTGGACTCACTCACATGAGGGTGATCTAAAGAGCAGTGCTTTGGGTGTCTTTGACTGGGCTAGCCCTCAATTATGAGCATGACCAGGGTAAAAGCCAGTAGTCAGCTTTGGGAAGCCTCACTTATGGACGGTGCCTGCTCATGATATCGTGCTACAAGTGCTGTATTGGGCTGTCCAGACATTGAGAACTTCTGGTTATGAGGCTGTATATGCTGCTGTGGAGAGACCATTGCAATTCGCACAAACTGCTGCCATTCTAGAGATTTTTCATGGCATGTTTGGTTTGGTAAGATCCCCTGTATCAGCAACTTTACCTCAGATCGGATCTAGAATCTATGTTACTTGGGCTATTTTATGGAGCTTTCCTGAGACGTGAACCAGTCCAATTGTCTCTTCACTTGTCCTAAGCTGGTCTATAACAGAGCTGATTCGGTACTCCTTTTTTGTCATGCGGGAAGCCTTTGGAATCACACCATCATTTTTGCAGTGGTTAAGTTACATCCCTGGGAGTCCAGTTGCGCTTGATTGGGAAAGGCTTTTGGGAAGTGACCATAGCTGAGACCTGAAAGGAGAGTGAAGGGAAGGAGTGTGGATGATTTTTTTTCTTGGTGCATTTCAAGTCTCAACAGTGCACCGACGGTGGTGCGAGTAGCTTCCGGTAAGTGAAAACCGAAGAAAGATCAAGTCTGTGGCATTTTCTTTTTCGTAGGTGAAGGGGAAGAAGCAGGGGGTTGTCATAATAGTTGAACCTGGTCTCCTTGCAAGGCAAACTGTATTATCTTGTATGCGGCCAACATGAATTCATCTGATGATCACCTCCTGGGCGTGCTATTGGATTCTGTAGCATATGGGTGCAACAGAGTAGAAAGGGAGGGAAATAGTAGAAGTGCAGGGCTGTGTGTATGTGTGCATATGTGAATGTGAGAGTATGTGTTTGAGTAGAGGTAGAAAAGAGAGAAAGGATGAAAATAAGTGTGTGTGCATGGATGGGTATCAGCGTGTGAGAAGTGGAGAAGGGAGAGGGTGACCTAGATCGTGTGTGTGTGTGTGTAAGTACATGAGATAAAGAGGGGATTAAGCGGGGCATGAGTGAAAGAGGGTAAGTGTGAGGATGAGGGTATGAATGTGCATATATGAACTTATGTGTGAGAGAGAGTAAATGTGAGTGTGAGAGAAAGGAGAAAGTGAGTGTGTGCGTGGGTGTGGATTATACATGTGTGGTTGTGTGGGACTGGCCTCTGAGGTCCCCCATATGAATCTACTCTCTCGTATAAGACGTAGATCCCCCATATCATCTCCTCTGGAGCTCCGATATCAAGTAGTCGTCTGAAGAGTCGTTCCCTGGGAACCGTGTCAAATGCTTTGTGGAAGCCCACAAAGCAGCAATATAATCTCCTCTTCCTCACTCTTGCCTCGTCGATCAGGCATCTCAAGGTGAAGATGTGGTCAATGGTAGAGTAATCTCGTCTGAAACCTGCCTGTCCTGGGGCCCTGATGCCCTTCCTCTCAGTGAGAGTACTCAACTCTGTCTCTAGTACCACCCCATATAACTTGGCCAATATAGGGCCAATCATGATCGTTCGGTATGTAGCTGGATCTATAGTATCACCTGACTTATGAATGGGCACTATGGTGTGCTCAATCCATGAGTCAGAGAGAGAGAGAGGTACATTAATGGCTTCCGAAGGCTAAACTTGGCCTATGAGACAAAACCATATATAACTGTGGTAATCTCTATGTAGCAATGAAAAGGAAAAATACTCACTGCACAAAACTGTGCAGGCTGAAAACAACAAAGGATGGTGTGCCTGATAATCAGGAGATAGTGAGGATAATGTAGTGGTACCTAGGGGATCATGGCTTTGACTCTGCAAATAATGAACACCTAATACAAGGGGGACCTATGGGGGAGTAAATGTGTATACCCTAATTGTTGATGATGGGTGGTGGTGGATGGAATATGTGGCACATTGGCGGAGGTATGAGTACCTCCTCGAAGAAGCTTGGCCACGTGGTGTGGTGCATCTGTGCTCTATCATGTGATCATGGGCTATCCTGATGTGTGAGATATCCTCCCAATTTAGTCCTGGTCATCAGTACTCAACCATACATGGTGGGCCTCGCACTCTATACTGTTGCCTACTGGAGCGTGAGCCATATGCCTTTAGGAGATGAGTTTGTCTGATGTGTCCCAACTCGCTGAAAGAATTGAGTAAATCTACTGAATAGTCACCATTGTTTGGTATATAGGCTATAGCATCTGATCTCGTCTCTCATATGTTGTCGTGAGAAAACGTCCCATCCTCCACCGATCTCTAGTGAACATGCACAATTGGAGTGACTCCTCTATCTAGAACTCTACTCATAGGTCCGAGTATGCTTGTCATCTGGTAATCAAGTGCTCCTCACTCTCTATCTCTATATGGCATACTGGGCATTACCTCTCCTCTCGAGGGACTCCTCTAGCCTAACCCCTCTCGATCTCGAGTTGATGTGATGAAACTCGAAGCTCCCAATAACGAATCGAAGATGGTGTAGTAGGTAGATCTGCATGTAGTACAGAGTCTCAATGAAGCCTTATTCTAAGATCTATAGAAGTTGCTCACGGTAGTGAAGCATTTTTTGTGTCAATGTCATCCATGTTCTCTGTATGTATGTCATATCTCCTGATGAATGATCTTATTTCTCTCTTGATGGGAGAGCGAATAGGTGAAGGCCTAGAAGTTGTATTATATTGGTGGTAGTCTATTTATGTCAAAACCATGGAGGGTCTGCCGATCTCGTGTTTGTGCATACCATGAGGTCTCTCCTGCTAGTGCCATGTCATGTGATGCTTGGAAAGCTCTATAAGTGATGTGCTCTGTGTCCATGCTCTGGATCTTGTGTAATAGGCATACTATCTTGAAGAGTCTCTACTAGCATCAGTGGTGCAACAAGCTCTGCCCTGACGATATCATGGGATACCAAAGATTTGTTATGGCTAAGTTTAGCAATCATGAGAATCTAGAGCATTTCCAATGTTATCCATGATGATGGAGCTAATCCCGATCCCCATATGGCTGCTCCATAAATTAGTGTTGGGGTAACCAAAGTATTCAAGAGCCACCCCTTTGTGCGGGGCTCTTAAAAATATGTGGTGACAATGTCTCTCCATCAACGCTAGTGTTGTGTATCCTTGTGTGATGCGATCACGGGCTGTCTGAGACATGGAGAAAACCCGAGGATGCTCTGAATGTCACTCCCAAGTAGACATGATTCGACTACCTTCAACCTGCTATGAAAGAATGGTGTCTTCTCACTGTGCTTGTGATGTATGGAAATCAGAACATTGGTTTTACCAAGGTTCAATGATAACCCCCTATGTGTGCAAAAATCACCTAGGCCATATAAGTGACATTGTAGACCCTATGCAAACTCTGAAATGAGCACAATATCATCAACATATAAAAGAATGTGGATAGTGGTTCCTCGTACCTCAATACCCGCCCCTCCATGTTGTTGTATGAAGTCCACTATCTCGTCAATGTATAAACCAAAGAGATGGGTAAAAGAGGGCACCCTTGCTTCACCCCAATGATGCTACCAAGTGAATCGGATAGACTTCCTGGGCATCTGACGCTACCTGATACTCTCCCATATAAAGTGTAAATCCCCCATATCATCTCCTCTAGAGCCCCGATATCGAGTAGACAAAGCAATATTATAATCTCCTCTTTCTCACTGATGTCTGATCAATCAAGCATCTCATAGTGAAGATGTGGTCAATGGTAGAGTAATCTTGTCTGAATCCTGCATGTCCTAGGGTCTTGATACTCTTCCTCTCATCGAGAATGCTCAACTGTCTCTAGCACTACCCCATATAACTTGGCCAATATGGACCAATCATGATTATCTGATATGTAGCTAGATCCATAACATTGCATGACTTATGAATGGGCACAATGGTGTGCTCAGCCCATGAGTCAAGGAATCCTTCAACTGATGCTCGATTAAAGAGGCAGGCAATGAGTGGTGCTAGAGTCGTGCATCTATAGATGATATGCTCTACCTGTAAACTAAACTGGTCATGGATCGTGCCATGCTATAAATGGGCAATGGTGTGGCTCACCATAGTCGATGTGAAGAATTCAATGGTGGTGGGACGCGAGCTCTGTGCCCCGGTAGAAAACCCAATATTGTCTCTCCTCCCATTCTCGCAAGTAAGGCTCTACATGCATCATTGTGCCTACCTGTGTAATATTCCCTCTATGCTCTAAAATATGTAGATGCTTCCTTAGCTCTCGGCAATCTATATCATACCAACAGTTTTGGGGCATGGATCTCGTCTGTGGGCGAGTGTGTAAGTGGTATGCATAAACATGTGAGAGCTCGTGTGTAAAGTATATCATGGTATGTGGCTCAATGACTACGGGAGGGTCAAGCTCCAGAAATGGTACCCATAATGTAGTTGACCGTGCTCTCACCCTTCTCGTGAGAGAAGCAAGTAAGTCCACATGAGCCTGACCAACAGTGCATCCCATTACATATAACAAGATGATGTCTGCTCCCTAGATCAAGCAAATGTTTGTCCTACTAGGTGGTGTCTTGACCCATATCCGCTCATACTCTATTGGTCCTCGTCTCGTCTTGATCTCTACCTCTCATCATCTGTGGATGCTCCATAGCATATGAGTCTCACTGACGTGATATTGAAGTCCCCCATGAGGAAGACTTCACCTAGGGTGCTATAATGTGGTATCTCATTAGAAAGTATGTTGTATGGTGAAACTCTATCTCGAGTCGGTACCCCATGGTCATGTCCCACGTATCTAGATCCGCATGGTGAGAAGTAGCATATGGCAATGTAGACCCAGCTCTCCAATGCTATCTCCATGCGGACCCACATGTATCGTGCCTCCTCGTCTCTACCTATGGATCCGGCTTTGTATCTCCTGTCTAAATATGATGGCGATACCCCCTCGATCCCTGTGCCGAACTCTATGTCGTCGTGGCCCCGAATGCTGATTTCGAATGAAAACATGCAATATAGGGGAAGCCTCTTTTTGGCCTCTCGTGGATCTCTGTGATGCAAACAAATTCATGTGTATACAGTCTAGCCATGTCTAAAGTGCTCCGTTGTAGTTCCACACTGCTCCCCTAAGTGGTGACTCCTTGTGTGAGTTGCCTCACAGACTCCATAGCCCTATTTGATAGGGTGTCCATCTATGAAGACTTTACCGTCATGGTCGAAAGCCTTCCTTCCCTTTCGTAGTGCATGTAAGATCTGGGGTATACATGCCCTTCTATGTTCCATTTGCATCTTTGTGCGGTCCTTATCCATGAATAAGGATGCTCCTAGAAGAGTCCATAACGCTGATTATTTTTTGAAGAAAGTTATTCTCTCCTGTGTTGAGATCATGTGCAATATCAATGCTCGAGGGGAAGAGGGAGGGAGGGGGGGGGAGAGAGAGAGAGAGAGAGAGAGAGAGAGAGAGAGAGAGAGGGAGGGGAGGGGGGGGGAGGGAGAGGGGGTGGGAGGGGGGGGAGAGAGAGAGAGAGAGAGAGAGAGAGAGAGAGAGAGAGAGAGAGAGAGAGAGAGAGGTTTCCCACTTATATAAAACTTTGACGTACTAAACAAAACAATTCTTAGAAGGAAAAGATGCCATAGCTAGACTGAGATACTCCAATTTAGCTAAATGAAATTTTATATAGAAGTCGAAGGAAAATATGGGCACTCTCCCTTATACATTTGTAACAGAATTTGCACAGAGAGCGAATCATTCCAGGTAATGAACCCACTGCTCAAGAACTCCAGGTGAACCGTACCAAGGTTTATCTGGATACCTTGCACCTAGCATAGAATGATACACTCCATCAAGGGTAATATTTCTTGCACCATGCAAATGAGCAGAGACCTCTGGCACTATCCCATCTCCCCAAACATCTGCTTGTCCACAAACCTGAAACAACAAATTGCTGGGATGGTTCAAATATTTCTTCATCAATGGGTGGTAACCAAATACAGTAAAACTTGATATCACAAGCCTGCTTGTAGCTTTGCCCCACTAAGCATGCTTTGAGCGTTGGAGCCCACTGCTTCCTCCTAGAATGATGGCTGCTCTTCTTTGATGCAGCTCTTGCTATGGCTTGCACCTCTGAAAGAATTATGCGCTCTCCTTTCAAAAATCTGTGGGTATTTTCTCAGTTGGTATTGAATCAGAAAACATGCCTTGATTAACAGCATTACAATTGAGCCAACAAGTACCTGCCTGCAACACAAATATATTTGACATCTGGTGCAAAGCAATCACCTGGGCATGCCCTATTCACGTAGTCAAGCAATCCCCCTGTCTGATCCACCACTCCAGGGACTCCCTTTGGAGGTGGCCTATATAATGTTTAGAAGCATGAAATGTTTTTGTCATAAGAGCACAATTTCAATAAAATCAGATAAAGAGAAAAAAACAGAAAAATCCTTACTATAAATACATACATTCTTATTCTTTAATTTCTTTCCCTGTCCTTTCTTTCTCCTATTTTCTTCTTTTATTTTAGTTTGGCTGTTAAATTTCTGCACCCATATAGATGAGACATTCTTCCTCTTCATTGTATCAAATAGATTGCATATTGATACGGATATGGTATCTTACTTTTAACTGAGCCAGGTATTGATTCATTAGTAAGATTGCTCCTACTCCAATGCCCTCACACAACATACCCACCATAAACTAATCCCCTTTCTCCCTTCTCTCTCGCATCCTTGGGTCATCATTGGGAAATCCTTTTGATGAAGTGCATGTACAACAGCATATGGTTCCAAACAATCTTTCCCAACACTGAGCATGTTCATCCTCATCAGGCCTAGCAAAAACTTGGTCAACTCTACACAGTATGACCTCGAAATCATAAATGGTCCAGAATCCATGATAGACTCGGATCAGCACACACATACAATACAAAGGTAATTCAATTTAGTGAAAGGCATGGAAATATAGAAGCAAGACAGAACTTCATCACATCAACATGTACTGTAGCGACAATTCCAAAATATATGACACATCATTTCAACCACATGCCAATAATTTTGATATAGAATCCACACAACAGGAACTGAATGGCGACCCATGAAATCTCTAGTGTGAACACTTCCTAAAATTATTCTCCACAAAAACACTCAGTGAAAGATGTTTCTTACAAATATTGATGTACCTGTGCTCCCACCAAATAGATTGTCTATGCCAACCCCAACATCGATTACATATAGGAGGGAGCATGGCCTTACAGTAGGTACTAGGAAGCAATAGCCTTGAGCCACTTCCAAGAACGTCTATAATGTGCATCAACTCGATATCTGGCAAGCTAAAGGGAAAGGGATCCACTGTCCATCAATATGAAAGAAAATGCAAAGCAATGAGACCTCTCTTATGGAAATATCATGCATCTAAGCCTAGAGAGAGGGAACTACAAAGCATATGCAATAGGGACCAATATGGAGATTCAAAGAACATAGAGTTGCTACAAGTAATAGTTCTTCCATTCCAACGAAGTGAAGAAAGCAATCTTTCATGTGTAGGTCATGAAAGTAACAGTATGAGAATATAATTGCAAAAGAGCATGGGAAAAGAGCTTAGACCAAAGATTAACATCCTTTAGAATACACAACGCCAACTTCCATATTTATATCATATATGCAAGAACAACACCCACTTATTGGTAAACGTACAGCATAAGGGATGCATGTTTGATAGATTAAGCACACTTAGCCCCCTTTTGTCCAAGATTGAGGAATGAAATTCCATAGGCAAATGGCATTGGATCATGCTGATTGCTCTTGCTATAGGAATGCCTTCAAAGCCAAAGTGAAAGAGTGCATAGAAGAGATTCACCAATCTTGCAAAGGGTAAACTGGCTGCAGTATGTTTTGTGTAATACATGCCTTGTGATCGAGAGGCCAAGCATGTGCTCTCCATTGAGTCACTTTGGTAAGCACTGTAAAACCTATTGCATCTACCGACGAGCACTAACTGCAACACCACTCAGATACCCCAAAGAGTGAAAAATAGTGCCCTTTGATGTTGGAGTTTGAGGTCTGCGAAAGCACACAAACAACACAAGGAAAAAGAAGAAGCTTGGAGCACAACAAAATACAGAATGTATTACCGAGTGAATGCACAAAGATAAGTGACCCGTTAGGGTTATAGGTATATACAAACAAAGGGGGATGTATTACCGAGTGAATGCACAAAGATAAGTGACCCGTTAGGGTTATAGATGTATATACAAGCAAAGGGGGGAGGGGGGGGGAAGAGGGGGGGGGGGGGGGGGGGGGGGGGGACCTCTTAAAGAGGGGAAAAGATGCCTTGGTGGACCGTGGTCCTAAGTGTGTTCAAACTTCACACACATCACTACCAAAGTATATCAACAAGTCCCCCCCTAAGAATGATGCGATGAACAAGGAGCTAGCACTCATGTATGAGGAAGTGCCAATTTATGAGAAAAGAAATAAATCCACAAAATGAAGTAAGCCGAAAGGTTTGTGAAAAGCTTCAAAAAATCAAGCATCCAACATCCTACTGATAGAGAACAACATCAAATGCATCTCCAACATCATGAAGACTCAAACGTAAACCTATTTCCATGGGAGTGGCAATAGGTTTGAAGTCTTCAAGGCCAAAAAGGTTGCAAGGATGTGTCAATATATTTTGTTTGACACCAAGCTATTCCAATTTCCCCCATCAACTTCCATAAACTGAATGCCCAAATAATGATGTTGATGCCCCGAATATCACAATCTCAAAAGAGGCATGCAAATCACACTTAAATCCAGCAATATGCTTCTCATCAGAACCAATGAGAAGCATATCATCAACATATACGAAAATGATCAAAAGTACATCATTTGCACGCTTAACATAAAAAGTCTCTCAGTTGGCTATTCTCAAAACTATGTGCTAACAAGTAGGCATGTATCTTCTCATATGAAACAGGTGGTGCTTGCTTCAGACCTTATAATGCCTTTTTCAACCTTCACACTTTGTTTTCATGCCCTTTGCACACAACTACAAGGCTGATATACATACACTTCTTCATGTAAATCAATTCACAAATGCAGTTTTAATGTCCGATTGATGTGCATTCAAACCATGATGAGCTGCAAGTGCACTAATGCTATGAATGGTGGTCATTCGACGTATGGGAGCAAAGGTCTCATCAAAATCGATGCCTCTCTCTTGAGCATAACCTTCGGTCACAAGCCTAGCCTTGTACCTATCAATTGTTCGATCAAGCTTCCATGCTTGTATACCCATTTAATGCCAATAGTCTTTTTGCTTGGGGGAAATGAAAATCACCTAAAGACCAAGTAGCATTCTTCATAATAGCATCATATACTGAATGCATAACAGCCATCCAATTTTCTGAATTTTGTGCTTCATCAAAAGAAATAGGCTCATTTCTTATCACAAAGACGAGAGATAACCATTGCAGAAGAATCCAATGCAAGGAAAGCAATATGAGAGCCTCAATGAGTACGATATGATAAAGGTGCATGTAATTTGCTATCTCTCGAAGTCTGCACCAACCATTTAGGCATAGTTTTTGCCTCTTCAGTGCATGATGTAAATCTTAAAAAAATGGAATGATCCACATCATCATTTGAAACTTTTAAAGACTAAGATATTGCCTCATTTGGACACTGTCCACCTATAAAAAGAGGAAGCAAAGTGTCATACACATCCTTTGAGCTAACCGATCTCTCCTTGGTACATGAAAAATAAGGGCTGAATTGCTTCTACAAAAAACAACATCATGACTTACTAGAATGTGTTTAATATGTGGACGATAAAGACAATGGGCTTCGCTATTAGAACTGCACCTAACAAAAATACATTTCACTTCTTTATAATCCAATTTTGTGGTGTTGTTCATGCACGAACACATATGTTAAACAACCCAAATCAGACAAATGAGCAAAAGATAGCTTGCAACCATGCCAAGCCTAATATGGAATGATAGAATCCAATGCTTTGGTGGGATACATGTTGCATGTTGATCATTTGATTTATCTCCTTCATTTGCATTGTATCCATATGAGTGCATCTCCATTTTGTATCCAGAAGACACTCCATTTCATATTATTTTAGTTGTATCTCACTGTATTTGGATACGTTGCCATCTGCTTCAACCATTGTATTCATTCTCCTCAAAGAGGAATTATTTGGAAAGCCTCCTCAAACTCTATATAAGAAGGGCATGTCCCCCACTTTGTACTTGGTTAGAAGCTTTGAGAGCCTACTTCATTCTCTCGACAAGCTCATTTTTAATCCATTTGACTTTACCCATTTCTTGGTCTACTCACTTTGAGTCTCTCACACTCTTTCATTTTGTGAGTACTCTTTTACTCTCTACATGGTAACAGAGCACCTACTGGAGGTCTTGGTGGTTTGTTTAGTGGTCCTTTTGGCAGTGGTGGTGCCTAAGTTTGGTGGTCTTTCTCTCCACTCATAGGGAGAAGCCTTTTACCATCAAGGTTATGCTCTTTAGTTGTCACTTGCCCATTCGCCCACCCTCCCACCCTTCTCTTTCATCAATTTTCCCACCCTTCTCTACCATCTTTCCCACCCTTGCCATTGATGATTCGTGCTAATCTTGATGGTCATTTTCATATCATTAGTTGATGCACCTCAAATTGATGTAGTGCTTATCAACACTCTTTGGCTTTGTTTTTGTTGATTCAATCATTTTGCATAATGATTATCCTTTTTGTAGACTTGGTAATACATCTCATGTTTTGAAGTGTTTATAAACACTTTTTTGTGAGTGATTAATCTTAATGTTTCTCCTTCTCAACTTGAAGGACATTCCTCATTACTCATCTTGACAACTCTCCTTAGCACTCGTTTCTCTTTCTGTTGTGATGTAGAGGCACTTCTGTGGCATTGTATTCAGCCTTATGATTTTGAAGTCAAATAGCTCTAATCCATTGGCGAAAAGCATTCTAAATGACTTCTTATTAGTGCTATCTTCAGCGAACCTGAAAACAATCGCAAGAATTAAAGCATCACTCTTTCACTCTTTTGATATCTGCTTTCCTATGAGACATTGAGAGCCACGCTATTGTTTTCTATCAAGTCATCATTTTGTGTTCTTGGTCATCATTTTATGTTCTTGGGTGTACGTGCCACTCGGAAATGCATAGGTAGAGCCAATCATCCTTCTCTCAAAAGAGTGCAATCTCTAGTGAAAGCAGTCCTAGCAACTTAGCTGAGAAAATGTGCTAGACATAAGGATTCTCTAATTCAACAACTACTCATAGCCACCGTGTCATTTCTCTCACAAAGGTAGTAATAGAGAGAGTGCAACCATTCACCAATCATGGCTGATGAACAAGCACACACAGGGAAAGAACATGTGAACTCTGAATGCAAGACCATGTGCTGCAAGAGGACGAAAGGCGAACAAAGTTGCAACTCCACATTGTCTG